>JAPZVO010001785.1:0-13921 GCA_029962745.1 Echinometra lucunter | reverse complement strand
TTCTTGTTGATGTGAGTTATATTTCTTGTGAGCGTGACAAAGTATTCGACACATGCCAAGCATTTGGAAACACTAAATTCATACTTTTCTTTTTATAAAGTTCAAAAGTAATTTGAACAATTTCAGATGTCGTTTTCCCTCCTGTTTAGTTAAGAGAAGCAAATGATACGAGTTCACGTAAGGCACGCTACGGGAGTTCATATGTGTATACATACATATTTATTTTATCTTGTCTTCTCAACTATAAAGGAATACCTATAACCTCACTTTGTTCATGTTGTTAAAGAGCTAAATAAGTATAGCATTATCCTCCCTTAAAGTTACTGCTGGAGCATTTGTGTTGAAAGCTGACATTTTAAACCTTGCAGACCAAGTACTTAAAGCATGAGTTTAAAGACATCATAGATTTCTTGTTGCAGTACGTTTTGTTCATTATGAGCGTGACAGAGAATAGAAACTTGTCAAGCTTTGGCAAACTATGTTCATTTTTTTGATGATGTTCAAACAGTAGTGTTTTGAACAGTTCTACAACTTCCCCCTGTTCATAATCATCGCAGTTTTAACAAAGGTGGCTTTGAAAGACGTCTATTGATGAAAATGTATTTCAGTCCCCTCTTGTCTTGTCAAGAGGGGACTAAAATACATTTTCATCAATAGACGTCTTTCAACCATATCCAAACTGAAATTATTGAATGTTTAGCCCCCAGTGCATCGACACAAAGTAACAAGTGAACACATATTGCAACAACTGGATTTAAATTCACAAACTGCCGTGTCTGTTAGATGTGGGGAAATATTTTGTTTTATTGTTTTTGTTTGTCAGTTACCCTGGTGGGAAATAAAGATAACTCATTTCTTTTATCAAAATAACAGCATTGTGTTCTCCTATATTTGAAGATTAATGTTTCAAAATTTGCCCTTTTTGAAGTTCAAAGCATCAAACACGTATACAAAATTAATCATCAATGAGGATTAAATATGTGTGGGGGTGTGGGTGTGTGTGTGTGTATGTGCAGAGGGGAGGGTGATAGATACATCCACTGTTCTAAACATCATCCAGTAGAAGTCTGTTAACAATCAGTTTTCTTAATTCACTATTACATGTTGATAATAATTTCTGAATGTTTCACCTTTACCTTCACCTTTCAGCTATGATAGCCGAATATTGTGGCGGGGTTGGGGGAGGGGGTGTCTTTTCGGCTGTCTGGCAGCTTCGCGCCACCATTCAAAACGTCTGGCAATGGTCATTCATTACATCCTTGAATCTAAACAACAAATTCCCGTTGGTTTCATGAGGTTACTTTTTCAGCTAGGCTAGCCTAGCTGGAAATATTGGGTCTTTGAGGGCGTCTGGCCGCTACGCCCCACCACTTAAAACGTCTGGCAATGGTCATTCGTTACATCTTTGAATGTAAAGAACAAGTTCCAGTTGGTTTCATGAGGTTACTTTTTCAGCTAGGCTAGCCTAGCTGGAAATATTGGGTCTTTGAGGGCGTCTGGCCGCTACGCCCCACCACTTAAAACGTCTGGCAATGGTCATTCGTTACATCTTTGAATGTAAAGAACAAATTCCAGTTGGTTTCATGAGGTTACTTTTTCAGCTAGGCTAGCCTAGCTGGAAATATTGGGTCTTTGAGGGCATCTGGCCGCTACGCCCCACCACTTAAAACGTCTGGCAATGGTCATTCGTTACATCTTTGAATGTAAAGAACAAGTTCCAGTTGGTTTCATGAAGTTACTTTTTCAGCTAGGCTAGCCTAATTCTGACGCGCCAGTTTTTTGCGTCTGGCGGCTACTCCCCACCACCAAAAAAGTCTGGCAATGGTGTTTCAGTGGCCCTTAGGCTATGCCCGACAATATCCCACCGATTTCATGAGGTTACTTTTTCAGCTAGGCTAGCCTAATTTTTGGGGCTCCTTTTCATGGCCCTCCTGGCCACACCCACCACCGATGACCAGCCAGACTTGCATTTCCGTACTAAGGGACATACACACTAAATTGCTATGAAGATGAAAATTGGTAACCTTTTCAGCTAGGCTGACCCCCGCTGGCTCCCGGACTATAACTTTTATGCCCCTGTGGTGTAAAGTAGTTCCAAGTAACTAATAATTTTTTTTTCTTACTTCTGGCAGCCACATCTGGGCCCCATAATACAAAGATTTGCAATCAATCGCAAAGTTGTAACAGCCAATCAAGACCATTGTTTCATGCACATCTCATTCAAAAAGATGACACTGAACCAATCAGAATGGTTGTTTTAAATTTGTGATCGATTGCAAACCTTTGTGTTACGGGCCCCAGTACTATCAAGTTGTTCTTCCTGCAGGGCCTTGCAATACCCCATCTTTGCCAGGTACCCATTTAATACACCTGGGTCGAGAGGGACAGATGGGCAAAACACCTTGTCCAAGTATGCATGAGCATCAAGCGAGGATTGAACCCAAGACGTCTTGTATAAGAGGCAAGAGCTGGGTAAAACAGACAATAGAAAACAAACCCCTCTCCATCGTTTTCAAGGATACTAAATGGACCCCCTTGAGAGAAGAAAAGATGTAAGTAGTCCATTACCTTACTGCAACTACCCCAGTTCTTTGTTTGTGATCCAAAAATGGAGAGGGGGGGGGAGGTATCTGTAAGAATAAACAAGCCTTTTCTAAGTCTATTTAAAGATCTCTGTTTATTCTTAGGATTTTCTTTTTGTGGTTTCCTATCACACTTCTAATGTTCAAGGCTCGAGTAAACACTGGCCTTTTTGTGGATCAGAAACTGATCAATGGTTTCTGTTATTTGATGATCAGTTTACTGTGCTCCCTGGAGGTGAAGTCATGTTTAGAATCCCAAACATGCTATCCTAGGAGACAGTAGCAACTAGTGCAATTAATCTACACAACAACTGAAATGAAATAATGGCATTAAATGGATAAGAGTTATCTCCACTTGGAGATTGGACAATTATCAATAAACTGTAATTTCTGTGTATAAGTAATGAAATTGAAGTTGGAAAACACATCTTTATGACTTTCTAACATTTCAACCAATGAAAATGGAGCATTGTAGGTTTTCAACCCATGTACATGGCATTCTAATCGTTGTGATTAAGACATCTGACAATACTTTTGCAAATGTGAATTGTCATTTGTCAGTAACACACAGAGTGAAACAGAAACATTGGAATCAAACCAGTATTTGTTTTGTGTCAAAATGAAAGAAATATGCCTTAGCTTGAGATGTAAATTGAGATTTTAAAATATAATGCCATATACTTGTTTCTCTAAATAATATTTCATTTTGGTAATGCATGGGACAGCAAATGATGAAGTACCTTGGACTTGAAAAATGTTCAAGTGCACCTAGACATTATATGGACCCACTCTTATTAAATTTTCCTTAAGAGTTCTTTCTAGTCCACTAGTACATGTATATTCAGAACTTAACTGTCCAAACTACATGTTCATGGAAAAGGTAACATCATAATAAAGATGACAAAGAAAATGAAGTACAAAAAGAAGAAGAAGAAGAAGAAGAAGAAGAAGAAAGAAGAAGAAGAAGAAGAAGAAGAAGAAGAAGAAAGCAACTAGAGTTGGTTTATGCAAAAATTCTAATCTTTGTGATTAAGACATTTGACAATACTTTTGCAAATGTGAATTGTCATTGTCAGTAACATACAGACTGAAAGAGAAACACTGGAATCAAACCAGTATTTGTTTTGTGTCAAAATGAAAGAAATATGCCTTCGCTTGAGATGTAGATTGAGATTTTAAAATGTAATGCCATATCTATTTTTCAGAAACATCTATTTCTAAAAACAAAATTTGAGAAACCGGTACTTAAAAAATGATGTTGCTAAAAAATGGAAAATTGACACACCACCTTTTTTTTTTTTTTACTCATTGAGTTTGCATCATTTAATATCCAGTAGAAAGTAGAACACATTTCAAGAAAGATGTCTAGTTAATGCACTACCCTTTGTGGTAGGGTTTCCACTACACATTGTACACAACAATGATGTGCAGCGATTGAACACTTCATTGTATACAATAACTAACTACCCATGTAATCTGTCTATTATCATAATATAATGTATCTTTCAATCCCATAAGGGTACAAAACTGAATGGTAGTCTTTGCGCACAGACTTTAACATGCAACTCATTCGAGAAGTTTTATTCAGTGATTTCAGTCTCACCTCAAATGCAATGAATTTGATGCATTCATACATTTTCTGTCAACATATGAAGAGTTTCATTTGAAAAACTAATATATACATTTGAGATAAGTTGCAAAAAAAAAAAATAATAATACAAATATGATACTTCAGACCATAATTCCACACTTTTCCTTGATGAATAATGAGGGACACATTTTTAGTTTCATATGATGGTGTTGCTTTAAAATGTGCTCATACTTGTTTCTCTATATAATATTTCATTTTGGTAATGCATGGGACAGCAAATGATGAAGTACCTTGGACTTGAAAAATATTCAAGTGCACCTGGACATTATATGGACCCACTCTTATTAAATTTTCCTTAAAGAGTTCTTTCTAGTCCACAAATATCTACATCCTAGTACATGTATATTCAGAACTTAACTGTCCAAACTACAACATATTCATGGAAAAGGTAACATCATAATAAAGATGACAAAGAAGAAGAAGAAGAAGAAGAAGAAGAAGAAGAAGAAGAAGAAGAAGAAGAAGAACGAAGAAGAAGAAGAAGAAGAAGAAGAAGAAGAAGAAGAAGAAGAAGAAGAAAAAAGCAACTAGAGTTGGTTTATGCAAAAATGAACAAAATATGATAAATTGTTATTTCTATACCATATAAGAACAGAAAGAAAAAAGAAAATTAATCATCAATAATCATGGTGAAATTCTTTATGTGATTTTATGTACATACTGTACATGTATCTCCATGGAATTTATTTTTCCCCTACAAAAATGATAAGTGAAAACACACTTACAAAATTACATGTACCTTTAAAATGCAAACACAGCAGCTGTTACCTACTTTGCCAATAATAATAAGTCAAGTAACATGTATCACTTTTTCTCTCTCTCTCTCTCTCTCTCTCTCTGAAATTATGCATGTATGAACAGATCTTTTTTGTAGTACAGGCCACCTTCAGGCCCCATTGCATAAAACTTACCATTGATGGTAACTTTTCTTATTGGTAAGTTTTATGCCATCAGGCCTTGGTGTCTATACACATAAAAGAATATCAAATTAACAAACATTAATAAATTTTGATGCCACATACTTTGTTAGAAATAGATTCGACATTGATGCTTTCTAAATCGAACATCTATGTCTACCGGTACCTGCATTTTGAGAACATATTATTGAAATATTCAATGAGCTATAAATACTCTGTTCTTGGACAAGGGCATCAAGGACCAGATACATTTACATAACCCATACCAATGGAGGACAACATTCATCTACATTATTAGAGCAATCCAAAAAACTTAGTACATGTAGAAAATTTGATGAGCGGGAGTCAACTCTCAAATAGTATTCGTCAGGTAACTCATTAAAAAAAAGAATGGATCGTTGTTTGTTAAATATCAATCTGTTGAGCATGATTTAATTTCGGTATAATACACATTTTCTACAGATCCTAGCCAGAGTTATCAAGGGCTTAGCATTCAAAGGGTTAACAATAAAATTGTTTTATTATGTGATTTACTCCGATGAGTGCATGTCGAAAAACAAAACTTCATGTCTTCAATGCTATTTTCCAAACTTGTCTTGGTTTAAATTGTTATCTCACAAACATATAAAAATCTGCTCTTTCAAGGACATTTTTTTTTTGTTCTGTCAAGTTCAACAAAAACTTGTTTGCTTGAAACTCTAATATCCTAGGTTTTCCACATTTTCCCCAAATTGAGGGGGTTAATTCTTAATTTTGATAATTGATGCCTTCCCAGTTGTTATATTCACTGACGAAGTAAAGAAAGCTTATGACATTGACAAGTTGAAATGAAATATGTACACTTATGATGTATCACTGATTTCGTTTTACAACATTGTCTAGTTTTCATCTTGTTTTGTTTGAAATCAAATTAGATAAATTCATGAAATAAAAGATTCTGGCAGGAAAAAAAGCATGTGGGCATCAAAACTACATGTACATGTAGGTCTTCATAGGAATCAATTTTATTTGGCCTTTAAATACAGAAATAAATTACAAATGACGAGATAATGAATTCCTTTAAAAAAATGCTGAAGCAGTTTCTTTCCGATAAATATGTATAGTTGATTTTCCGTTGTTTATTTATATTACATTTTGCTCATGTTTACATTTCTTTCTTTTTTTTTTAACATTTTTTTTTATGTTTCTATTTTCATTTGTGTATTAATTTCATTTTATGTTATGAATTTATACTAGGGAACTATGCTAAGACAAGGCCCAAGGGCTTTATTCATGTAGTTCCCTTTTTTCATTTTCTTATTTTGTTTATCACTTATGCTGTATTTGATTTTATTGTATTTTTTATGAGAATGAAATAAATGAAATTGAATTGAATTGAATTGAATAAAAGTATGTGTATCATTCATTCTTTGATCATTTTGCTTGAAAAAATCTAATACAATTCCATCCAATATGAAGTAATAATAATAATAATAATAATAACAATAATAATAATAATAATAATAATAATAATAATAATAATAATAATAATAATAATAATAATATGCAACATTTATATAGCGCTTAATACAAATGTTTCTAAGCGCTGCATATCATTTGTAGAATGGATAGTTCATACTATCCATTGGTTTCTTCAGTCTGTTGCTAAGGGATCAATTGAAGAAGCACTTGACTAAATATGTGCCTAGACATAGGGTTCAGGGGATCAAGCCTATACAGTGTAATTCTCCTTGTACATTGTCTTGTTCTTGGTGGAATCCAAGGATTAAGGGGTCTATTGATTGGTGTCATGAAAAGGAGTAGGGTGGGACTGGGTCATTATCACCTCAATGGACTGAGACAAAGTATTGATTGTCCTGCTTAGGGAAGTACAATATCCACTTGTGTTTCTCTCCCCTCTTGTGACAGTCACACTATCTTTCTCAGTTTCTCTGTACATGTATGTATCCATTTTGCCTCTTTTGTTTGATTCTGCCTTTTTAACTGCAGGTGTCAATCCAAGATGATGATGAGATTCAGGCACAATTTTTTTTTCTTTGGAAGTACACACAACATCAACAAACATATGGGGTAAACTTTGCAAGAGCTACATGAAGTAATTTGTTGTTTTTTCTCAGGCCATCTAAATATTTCATATTGATTTATGCAGTGTCATGGTAAACAACAACAAAAATTCTTTCCTTTTTGTAGAAGATGAAATACTCCATTAGATGTTAATGTTAATTCTTTTGATTGTAATTTTTATAGAAATTAAATTCATATTTATGCTTGTACCTTTTTATATGTTTGATTCATATTTTATATTCAAAACTCTAATACTTATTGCAATTCATCTCCTCCTCCTTCTCCTACTACATGTACTACTACTACTATAACAACAATAATAATAATAATAACAGAAGTACTACTAGCAATATTGATAGTAACAACATTTGATTTTTAATCTTCCTTTAAAGGGGGTACCCAATGCTGAAACAATGTTAGTTCATTTAAAAGAGCATGATTTCATTAGCAGAAAATCATCTGCCTAAAGTTTTTTTAAAAGTCATGTTGCCAAGGAAACCCCCAAATGTGGTAAGATTTCAGGATATTTTTGACCCCTCAGCTGTGACCCAGTTTCAACTGGGTACCCACTTTGACGTCAAAATGATGTCAAAGTGGGTACCATATCGCGCAATTCTAGCAAAATGCGCGCAAGGTATGATGCATATTGTACAGTCTAGCATGCAGCGCAACTGCAATGCGCGAAACTGGGTACCCACTTTGACGTCATACCTCATACTCAAATTTTTAGGTCAACTCTTGACTTTTTATGAGAAAATTAGCCAAAATGCATTGATTTCGATTGAAAATCATCAAACTTTTAATGTTATTCTTCTTAGAATTCTATTCCCAATCATATATCCAAAATTGTTTTACCACTGTGTAAACACTTTAAAAGTTAAAACCATTACCGGTAGTTGCTCTGATTTCACCTACATCGACCTACCAAAACTGAACTTAAAATCATTTTCCCATTTAAAATCAAATCAGATTTCTTGGACATGTTGGACAGGATTTCAGAAGATGACAGTGATACAAATAAAAATAACTAGATCCAGGGGTTGGCCAGATTGGCCGTGGCCCGCCTTGGAACCCAATGGCACTAAATCAGCCACACCCCCCCCCCCTTTTGAAAAGCAGAAAAAGTGCAATTTTAGGGTAAAATATATGTGAAAACCCTTTTTGTCGGGTAATAGCAGACACCTGAAAAAACCGACCGCCGCCGCCCCCCCCCCCCCCCCCCCCCGAAAAATTCCGGATCCGGCCCTCTATCTGTAGACAAAATTCTGCTGTCTACATGGTCTATGTAGGTTAATTTTGATACTAAAACCATTTAAAAAAAAACATTAAACCTTCTGATATCCATTTCCCTACCTTCATTGTGACTGTAGATCTACTGGTCTGAGTCTCTGCCTCGATGCTTATGGTTCCTCGTCTATCCATACGGCCATGTATCATACTAATTGTCCCACCACCAGTAGTGCCTGATGAACTAGTCACTTCCAGCGCCCCGTCCGCCCCGGCGCTGGACCCGCCGGCGGTCCGGACTTGAAGATGCTGTTGTACGCCAAACGACGATGGTCTTGGTGAATTCGATTCGTCTGAATCTCGACAGTAAACAACTCCGCTTTGTGAGACTGTGATACTGGGCGCACAGCCCATGGCAAGTCACTAAATCACAGAGGGTGGATAACGGGAGGCTGCTTTAAAAAAAAAAAAAAAGATGAATTTACTTCCCGAAAATGAAAATAAGAGGCTTTGTTTCCAAAACTATCCAAATTAAATCTGGGAGATGCCTGCCTTGTGTACCGTGCACTACCGTAGCTCCAAGATGACTCAAATCTTTGCTCCAAATGCTTATAGAGCTAGCTCTCAACGATATAATGTACGTGTACGAAGCTAGCGAACTCCTATACGGCGTGCATCTATCGTTGGTATGGTATCGTCTTGCGGTTTGAGAGCTAGCTTTCGTCAACCGGGTAACGATGAGCAGCACATCATCGGCGGGGCAATGATGCATTGCGGAAGAGATGGGCCGCGGAAGGAGGGGGGGGGGGGGACTGGGGGCTGCAGCCCTCCACAATTTCGGCAAAAAATATATATATTAATGGTAAAAACTTAATACCTATATTGTAATTATTGCTCATTTCATATAGGCCTGCAAAAACCATAAAAACCCAAGGACGTAAGGGGACTCCGCCCCCTGAACCCCCGCCAGGGGCCTTACAGCCCCTGGACTCCGCCTGCTTGGGTCACGGTCAGCCCCCCCCCCCCCCACCCAAAAAACGTTCAGCGGTCCCTGGAGATGGAGGCGGTTTGGGCAAGGAGTTATTGATAACTCCTTGGTTTGGGCTCCTTTATTGTTTCCTACAATGTCGCTCTACAATTGGGGGGGGGTAATCAATCAATACGCAATTTAGCGTTTCCTTCGCATTCCATGGCAATAACAGCATCAGCATTGATCATAACTAAAGTGATGCTTTATGAAGATGAAGAAGAAGAAGAAGAAGAAGATTATGATGATGATGATAATGATAAAATACCACTTTTGATACTCTTTGACTTACAGGCTGATACAAGTGAGAAATACTTTTCTCTCTCCACCTCTCTCTCTCTCTCCCTCTCTCTCTCTCTCTCTCTCTCTCTCTCTCTCTCTCTCTCTCTCTCTCTCTCTGTCTCCGATCATCTCTCCCTATCTATCAATATCGTGATCTATACCATGTCTACCTTTCTATTTATTATCTCTCTCTCTCCCTCCCTCCCTTTCTCTGATCTTCACACCGACAAAACTTGCAAAAAGTGAACAGATTTACCGCCATCCCCACACCGTGGATGAGGAAAGAAAAGTATTGGAGTTTCTCTCAAATTGTAAATCTGGAAGAAAGGACAGGTGCCACAGCATCGCGTCTCCACAATAGTAGGCCTACATCACGAAGTACAATTTGTGGTGCGACAAAAGTTGGCGCTCTCACACAAACATTATTTTAAGCGCACCACAGACTGATAGAGAAGAAAGGAACCTAATTCTAAAAATAAGATTTCTAGTATCTCATTATTTTTGCTATCTAGTCTTCTTCCAAATAGCCGCATTTTCTGTTTTATTGCATAGTGAAAAAATCGATGAACAAGTCGCACCTCCGGGAATTTTATTGTACTTTACTTCAGTTCATGTACCATGATGGGTACATTTTTTACAATCTGTAAGTTTCCCGTTCTTCAGATACAGAGAGTCAATCAATCAATCAATCAATCTATCTATCAACCATCAGTCAATTAATTATTATTATCAATCAATCAGTCAAACCATCCATCCATCCATCCATCAATCATGTATAGTTTAATATCTGGATATTGCGTATTGTTTTCTGTTTGTTTCTATTCATAGATTTTTCTGCAATTTCCCATTTTTTCTTTTTCCTTAATATTGGGCACACTCTTCGTCTGACTGACATTCCATCAAATAACAATAACGATGTAAAATATTTTGGGAGAGGAAAGAATGAATTTAAGATTAATATAAGAGGACAGAAGAATAACCATAGAGACAGAGAAAGAAGCGGAAGAGGCGAGGGAACACCGGCGTAAATCCGTTTCGAGGAGGGGGGGGGGGGAGCGGGATGACCAAAATCTCTTGCGCGAACTAACACTCGAGTATACACACAATCTCACCCGCCCGCACCCCCCCCCCCCCCGCCCCATCCTACACACATCATTGGCGTGAATCCCGGGGGAGGGGGTATATATCCCCCCCCCCCCACCACACACCTTTTCGAAAGGGGGAGTGGCGTGTACAAATATACCCCCACTTCTCGAAGAAAAAATAATATTGTAAAAAAGAGTTTTAAAAATAAATAAATAAAGGAAATAGAGGAATGAAAATAAAGGATAAATGAAGCGCTCGCTTGCTTCGCTCGCTCGCATTTCCAGTATCTTAACCAATGCCGGTTTGCATCTTGTCTCTCTATCCCAAGTTTATGCTATTATATTCTTCTACTCATAATGTTAGTTAAGCCTATATATCTGCAAGGATTCGAGCGGCAAGTTGACCTAAAATAGATGGATTTTCAGGAGATAACGGCCTGTGACCATAAGCCTGTAATAATTATGTGGTTTATAACGGAAGATGCCTATAAATATTCAAGTACGTTACTAAATTACGAGAAGGTCTCAGTATTTTAAAAAAAAAAACTGCTCGCTCATAAAATCTAGAAACACGATGTTTTCGATCAGCAGTCTCTCTTATTCCAGCAGCAGATGCCCGAATATAATTTTTACAGCGACGTTCCGACTATCCTCGAATTCTGCAGGGAGTGTATACATTATAAAATCATTTAGTGTATTTTGTATATTTTTTTCTTCGCTCGCTGTACTCCCTCATATAAAGAATTATTTGGGGAGACAAACGAATTGGGCATGCAAGGGAGGTGACCGAATATACTTTAGATAAGTTATAGGCATATGGTGTCTTTGGTGACGAAATGATATACTTTATTATCGAAAGAGTCTGTCACTTTAATTCGGAATAGAGTTGACTCCTATGCAGCTGACGCCATTTCCAAGCCAAATTTGAATCCGCAGAAATTAGAGTGCAGGCTAATGGCCACAGGCTGTTATCTCCTGTAAATTTATCTATTTTCGGGTAACCGTTGCCGCTCGAATCCTTGCAGTCATATTTCTAACATTTTTATGAGTAGGAGATTAGCATGACATTGGATAGAGAGATAAGATGCAAACCTATTTCCTTTCTTAAAGAATAGTAATATAACCGGCATTGGTTAAGATACTATTATGCGAGCGAGCGAAGCCGGAGAAAAAGAAAGAAAGAAAAATTATGACAATGTTGATCAATGGTAATCCTATATAATCATCGTCATCAAAATCATCATCATCATCATCATCATCATCATCATCATCATCATCATCATCATCATCATTCATTATTTTCCAAGTTGAAGGTAAATTATCGGAGGATGACAATACAGGCCATCCCCCACCTGAAATACTGGGGAATATTTACCCACCCCCCCCCCTTCCAGGGATGGACACCCAAAAATCCTAGCAGGGGCGGCGCTACAGGGGGCAAGGGGGCGAATGACCCCTCTATGATTTTTCAAGTGATTAAAAAATAAAAAATAAATAAATAAGAGGAGGAAGAAGAAAGAAGAGAGTGGGGAAAGAGAGGCCTGGGGCTTGCAACTATATTTTACCCCTATTTATTCATTTAAAACATCAATAGATTCACCTATGGGTTATCTTGCCCCCCCCCCTATGAAAACACCCTGGCGCCGCCACTGCACCTAGCTCTGTTTTTAATAGCATTTCAAAATAACCGTCGTATGCGTTTATGATAGATTTATCAAACATTTCAACAACTGAGTGATTACAATATTATTTCTTCTTTAAAAAGTGGGGGTATTTTGTAACGCCATCTCCCCCGTCGAAAAAGGTGGGGTATATAGGCCTACCCAACCCCCCCCCCCCCCCCCATGTCCCGGGATTTACACCTGGCCCAATGATAGGGGGAAAGAGATCGAGAGAGCTAGCTGGCCTGCTGAGATTTAGGGATTACGTAACATCGATCTCGCTAGTCACGAATCACTGGATGGAAGTAGGCCGGAATCCAGCCGGAAAGCCAATTTGAGGAGTGGTGCAGAATATGTGATTTCAGGGAAATAATCCAGAAAATAATCTTTTAAAAACCCAAAAAGGACAAATCAAAAAATTTCCACCGTTGACCATTACAAAGCACATTTTTTCATAAATAATGAAATCATTTTTAAAATTTTTGAAGCACTATTTTCATTCTAGACCGCAATTAGGTAGGGATTGAGGGGGAATGTTTGAATCGGTCCGCAAGGGCTCACAGGAAATACCCACGAAAGCAACTATGTGGATGTTGTAGAGGAGGGTCTAATCCATCGAAAAAATTATATTTCATTAAAAGTTATTTGCCTACGGCCACAGCGGACCACTTTTCCCGGAGGATGTCATCCTATATATTTAACGTGTTATATATAGGGGACTAGGCAGGGGGGGGGGGGGGTGTTTGAATCGGTCCGCTGCGGCTCACAGGAAATACCCACGAAAGCGACTATGTGGATGTTGTAGAGGAGGGTCTAATTCATCGAAAAAATATATTTCATTAAAAGTTATTTGCCTACGGCCACAGCGGACCACTTTTCCTGGAGGAAGTCATCCCATATACTCCACGTGTAATATATATGGGACTAAGGTAAAGGGGGGGGGGGGGGTGTTTGAATCGGTCCGCTGCGGCTCACAGGAAATACCCACGAAAGCGACTATGTGGATGTTGTAGAGGAGGGTCTAATCCATCGAAAAAATATATTTCATTAAAAGTTATTTGCCTACGGCCACAGCGGACCACTTTTCCTGGAGGAAGTCATCCCATATACTCCACGTGTAATATATATGGGACTAAGGTAAAGGGGGGGGGGGGGTGTTTGAATCGGTCCGCTGCGGCTCACAGGAAATACCCACGAAAGCGACTATGTGGATGTTGTAGAGGAGGGTCTAATTCCATCGAAAAAATTATATTTCATTAAAAGTTATTTGCCTACGGCCACAGCGGACCACTTTTCCTGGAGGAAGTCATCCCATATACTCCACGTGTAATATATATGGGACTAAGGTAAAGGGGGGGGGGGGGTGTTTGAATCGGTCCGCTGCGGCTCACAGGAAATACCCACGAAAGCGACTATGTGGATGTT
>JAPZVO010001784.1:0-13928 GCA_029962745.1 Echinometra lucunter | reverse complement strand
TTTTTTACAAATTATAAAAATTCTCCCATAAAGCTTCTCATTTACTATCTATTGTCCACGGCGGACCGTTGCATATTAATGAGTCAGAAAGAAAGAAGAGGATCTTGAGTATTTGACTCCAGTTCATCGTGACTTAGCCGTGAACCAGAATAGCCTGGTGGTTAAGTCGCTGCCCGGCTAGCAGTAGATGGCAGGTTCGAATCCCGCTGGTTCCAATTTTTTCTGACATGTGATTTTCATTACAGATCGAACATACGATCTTTAACACTGGGAGTAATGCCGAAAAATTTGTTTACAAATGTTACGTCTGTTTAAAACAATGTTTTTAAGGTTCCTGAAATAATTTTTCTGGTAAAATTCTCTTTGGAAATAAGGCAATTATCTGTAGCAATTTAGAGCTAAATCGTGACAATGAACTCGGTTTTCGGGTTGTTGGCTCTTGTACCTTGTAGTTCATGGTTGTTCACGGTCGTTCTCGTTCCATGGACGATCGTTGGGGGATAAAAGGACAGCAAGGCAGCTATTGTGCTAGTCCCCAAATAGCACATCATCTTCACATGAAAAATACAACTGGTCTACGGTAATGATACCACCATTCTATTGCCAGTTAACATTTCACTTTCGTACAATAAAAACACCAAGGAGAAAAGCACCCTTAACAGGATTTTGTTTTATTTTGGTTTTTTTTATCAACAACTCTTTTATAGAAACTTCAGAGTGAAGGAACATAAAATTTCACCTAGCACTGTGAGGTTTGCTTGATCTGTTGAGGAATAGTCTTGTCCATCGATAACATTATCGGCCCTGCATCCATACACTCCACTATCGACACCCTTAACATTTGTGATAACTAGACGTCCTTCATCATCATCGATGATGTATTTGTCTCCATCAGTCAACTGGTGAATGAAAAGGAAGAAAAAAAAAATGTATTGCAACAGGAAGGGTGAGAGTGATTGCTGTTAGGAATTGATGATGAATATTTTTTTTTTTTTTCAGGAAACACTCATGTGGGTCAGAGTGCATTTTGCAGTTAAAGCTGCTAAGACTTGCACCACGTATTCTTTCCAAAGAAAAAGAGCTGCAAGCTATCTTAGTTCTCAAAGAATGGTCAAGAAAAAGACTAGAATATTTCCGCGATAAGATAAGTTATTGCAGATGGAAGAATCCCAAATGTAGAATATCAATTCACGACCGGCATTTACCAGAAAAACACACAGTATTGCTTACTATTAATTTTATACTTTATATGTGTATATATAACCCATTTAACAAAAACATTTATCACGAAAGTTAATATATCTCCACAAGGATTTTCCAAGTTCATTTCTTATTCTTTCATATCAAAATCTAACAATCATTGACTAAGCTACTAGTCATGCTAGTACATGTGACCAGGAACCACAAATCCACCAGAAAATCACCAGATATGAATTTTTAGTTAAAGTCTGATTCTGACAGATTAGATTCTCAGCTTGGAAATGATAATATGACTCATTAGCATATGATGCTCCTAACCCTCTGTACAAAGTATAGGATGCCCAGTCCTATAGAAAGTTACTTTTGAGAAATAAGGGTTTAAGTTTGCAGTATATTGAGGCGCTTTGACTTTCGAAGTATTGTGCAAACATGACAACATGACAAAAGGAAGATTGGAACTCAATATAAATTTCAATAAAGGGATTCATTATCAAAATTGGCATACTAATTAAGCACATCCTGCTTATCATGGTGCACGACTATCAGTACAACAAAATACTATGTTTTAATGTTATGGGAGATCAAAATGAGACCAGTATATGGGGTCGTAAACAAGAAAATCAATAGAACAAGATCCAAACATAAGTCTACAAAAAACTGTCAAAAATACCACTTTTAGAATGTTTGGTGCCTCCAAATTTTAAAATTACTTAAGAAAATGTATACCGTTATAAAAAAATACCCTAAAACTAAATTTAACCTTGCAAATCATTAACACCTTTATTGAGTTCTAACTGAAAAATCACAAAGTGCGAATTTTCGGTGGTTTTGTTGTGCCTGGTCACATATGATACACTGTAATAAACTACTCGACATGATTAAAGGAGAATGCAAACCAGGTTTCAGTGTCTTCTTGGTGAATAAAGATGAACATGAAGAATAAACAGAGAATGTGAATTTTGAAAGTTTCAGTAGATCCCTATTATGGGGATCCTTCAGTTGGCAACTTTGTCAGCATCTGTGATGTAATCGTGGACAACTCTCCATTCATTCTGTACATAATTTTTCAAAAAACTGATTTGTCTGAAATTGCAAGTCAGGAATCAACGTAATTCTTCCCAAATTGCTTGCAGAATTGATGTAGCCATGTCATACTCAAACAAACAAATGAAAAGAATTTTTATTTCTTCTTGAAAATAAAGAAAATGTAAAATTCTGTGTACAATATGAATGGAGAGTTGTCCACGATCACATCACAGATGCTGGCAAAGTTGCCAATTCAAGGATCCCCATAATAAGGATTTACTTAAACTTTCAAAGTTCATAACTATTGAACAGATTGTCTGATTTTCCTCAATTTTTCATTGTTTACACTTCTTGTCCTTCTTCATTCACTGGAAGCACACTGATGTCTGGGTTCGGTTGCATTCTCCTTTAAGAATGTTTACCAGCCTGACTGACTTACAACTGATTCCTTGAATATCCAAGTGATGGTTGGAGTAGGTATTCCTTCCACATGACAGATGAATGAAGCCAAGCCATTCTTAAAGATAGTCATTGTCTGAGGGGTTACTCTTGTTATCCTAGCAGGGATGGCTACCAACGTAATACCAGAAACATACATGTTTGATAATAAATAATGCATATTACCTAATCAATCAAATAATTTAAATTAGTAGCATTTATTAACAGCTAATGTAAAACGGTTCGGTGTAAAAATGTCAGAGGTAAAAATGTCAGAGGTAAAAATGTCAGAAGTAAAAATGTCAGAGGTAAAAATGCCAGAGGTAAAAATGTCAGAGGTAAAAATGTCAGGGGTAAAAATGTCACAGGTAAAAATGTCACAGGTAAAAAGGCCAGAGGAAAAAATGTCAGCTCTGGAAATGCCGAAGTGAACATTTACAGTACAGGTAGGCCCCCCTACGAATATTGAATTAGAAAAGCTTTTGCCGCTTCACATGCACTGTGAAACATAATTTTGACAATTGAATAAGTAAATTTCGCCATCTGCGTAAGAAATGTCACGTGGGATGATGTCCATTGTTTTCTTTGAGATTAATGGGAAAATAAGTTCTGAATGAAATTACAGAGTGGAAAGAAAATATTCACGTTTGATGTTTTGCATATGCTAACACAATTAACTAATTAAGTACAGGTAATTCTTTTGAAAAGATGTAAATTCCGCAGCGTATCCGATAAGCGACTAAAATCTTATTAGTTCCATTCGCTTGCTTCCTATTCCACGTATTAGGAAAATAATATTCAGGCATTTTGTTCACGTACACCACGGTTTATACACGAAGAGGAATGTGCACATTTGTAATCGTGACTCATGTGAAATGAATGTTGTCAGCTACTAATGTTACAAGTCAGAGTTTTTTCCCACCATCGTTTTTACAATGTTCATTAACGTACATATTTTAAATGTACATGTATGCTCAATTCCCCCCCCCCCTCACTTATACATGTACTTCGTTTTTTTCCCCTACATAATCAGTAATGTAGAAACGATGAAAGATTGAACAAAATAGGCAGATATCTCGCGTGCCCCTTCATTTCTGTAATTCAATATCTGTACCTGTAACATGTTTACTTCAACATTTTCTAATCTGACATACCTCTGACATTTTTACCTCTGACTTTTTACCTCTGTCATATTCAAATCTCAGATTTTTACCTCTTGCATGTTCACCTCTGACATTTTTACCTCTGACATTATTACCTCGACATTTTTACCTCAGACATTATTAACTCTGACATTATTACCTCTGACATTTTTACCTCGACATATTTACCTCTGACATTTTTACCTCGACATTTTTTACCTCTGAAATTTTTACCTCTGACATGATTATTACATCTGACATTTTTACCTCTGACATTTTTAACCTCTGACATTTTTACCTCTGACATTTTTACCTCTGACATTTTTACCTCTGACATTTTTACCTCTGACATTTTTACCTGGCACCTGTAAAACATACTTATGTTTCAACATGGAAGTCCATAACACATTTAACAAAGTTTCTACCACCTATAACTGCCTAAAAGGAAATAAACTGACTGGTGGATTGACTTATCCAGAACTGGGCAGGTGAAGTGCGGTACATGAAATATGCAACTTAAAAAAAAATCAAGCATAATATTTTGATATTTTAGGGCAGATTGGAAAAGGAGAGAACTCGTCTACTTACAGATTACATTGAGTATAACATTTGTAAGCTCCTCCCTGTATTTGTTGGTTGCTATACACTGGAAGACAGTGCTGTCTGTTGTATGCAAATTTGTGATAGATATAATTGCTAACTCTCTGTAACCAATCACAACAGTCCACCTTGATCTATCTATGGAGGCTGTCAGGGTAGAAAGATAAATGTTAGTTGATGTTTGACGTTTTCTATGGCTTCTAATGATCATTTCCTTGTTCGTGAAATTCTTGAGTGCAATTTCATTATCCATAACTTATGTGTACAAATTTCTTTTGATATCAGATTCATGAATATAAAGAAATAAAACTCATTTGGTATCCTATGAAAAGAGAAGGATATTTTTAAAATCAGTAATGAAAATGAGTACACTTAAAACTCTGCCCCACTTTAGCAAAAGGAAGCAAGTGACATATCAACCGAATTTGAGTTCTTGATATTTTTGTATTTTACCTAGTGGTGTGCTCTTCTCCAAATTTTATGCACAAACACTCATCCTACTAAGAGATAAGTTAACCAAGACATCATAGTATTGCATGGACATCAGTGTAAATGACAAAAGCATTTTGCTTTTTTTTTACAGGAAATGTCACTTTTGTCATTTGCTTGCGTTTGCCAAAGTTTGAGAGAACTAATAATCAAATAGCCTCCAAACAGCAATAAAAAGAGTCTTTGTAGCGTCTCTTACACTGGACATTGGACCATGGTTGTCCATTAACAAACAAATCAACAGTGGGTGGTGGTACACCATCAGCATGGCATTTGATGAACACTGATTCACCAGGTTCCTTAGTTTCATCAGATGGTGGTTCTATGAAAAAAGGTACAGCTGAAGAAAAAAAAAGAGAGACAAATATCAACACCATTCTGTGAATTGTATCTGTACTACTACCACTATCATCGTAGAGGTGTTGTGGATCAGTGGATAAGTCCCCGGATTGTGAACCACAAAATACCGGGTTCAAATCCCACCGCGGCACTAATGTCCTTCGGCGAGGCATTAATCTACTTTTGCCACTCTCCAAATGAATATGTGTCAGGCAATTCGGAACGATTTTTCACAGGAGGTGCTGAGCAGCTGAGCCACATGTTAGGCTACCGCACCTTAAGCAAGCAGTGTTTCAGTATTCGGGGAACATGAAGTGAGTGTGTGTGTGTGGGGGGGGGGGGGATGTAAGACCTGAAATTTGACAGTTATGTTGCATTCTAATTCAAATCTAAGTACCCCC
Source organism: Echinometra lucunter (assembly GCA_029962745.1). Taxonomy (NCBI): domain Eukaryota; kingdom Metazoa; phylum Echinodermata; class Echinoidea; order Camarodonta; family Echinometridae; genus Echinometra; species Echinometra lucunter. Next base: position 8,293 of record JAPZVO010001784.1, on the reverse strand, counting down.
TCCCTCTCACATAAAGCACAGAAGTTATTTTCAAACAATATCGCAGGTGTAGATTTTTATTATCTTGATGAAACGTCTAGGGGTTGCGAAGCGGTTTTTTTTATTCTTTTGGGGGGATGACGCTTCTTTCTAGATTATGAACCACCTTTTTTTTAATTCTGCGAGCGAGCGAAGCGAGCAAACCGAAAATATGGACTTCTTGAAACTTCTTGTTTAGAAAGATCAATGTGTTATTATGTTATCAAAATACAGTGTGGGCCTATGAGATATCGGAGTCGGAATCGGAGTGAGTTAGCCAAAAAATAGCCATTCTTGTTATGAAAGAGGTGTTATTTGGTCAAACAAGGGGCCACTGTAGGCCCATTAGATATCTAAATGACAAGATCACCTTGCTGCCAATAATTATGACTTAATTTTGGCACCTCGCAGGTCCAGTTGCGTGAATGGGCTTCATTAGAACATTTTGACTGGGGGTGTAAGTCCTAAACTGAATTTTCGATGGTGACCCAAATTCGCCGACAGTTATGCAGCATTCTAAGTCTAATCTGCCCCCCCCCCCCACACACACACATAAGAAATCATTTTCAAACACAATCGCAGATGTATATCTCTATTACTGACGACTAAGCGTTTTTAAATTTGTGAGAAATGAAGCTACTTGCTAGAATATGATTCACCTTATTGTGAGCGAGCGAAGCGAGGGAGCCAAAAATAACCCCTTCTTGTTATGAAATAAGTGAGGTTTTCGTCATTGAAATACACTATATGCATTAAAGATATCTAATGAAATACATTTGTCACGTCGCCCCGTTTCTGAATATTATGAGCGAGTGAGCGACTCGGAGGAAACACACCTCTCTGACGGTAAAAGTATTATTTCCTTAAAATACGCTGATATCTATATCATATTATATTCGGTCACTTCGCTTGCCGAATTCGTTTGGTTTTTGAAACGATCCCGAGCGAGGAAAAATATACAATCTTTTTTATGTTGATTCGTCATTAAAATACACTTTTGCCAGCAGGATATCTAAATCATATATTCGATCACCTCGCTTTCCGAATTCTTTCACTTTTCCGAAACGGTCGCGTATCTGAATATCATACGAGCGATGAAAAATATACACTCGTTTTAATGTTAATGGTTATTAAAATACATTATATTAGGCCAATAAGATATCTGAATCATATATCTTGCCGAATTCGTTTTCTTTCCCAACCGTTATGTATCTAAATATCATACGAGCGGACACAGCGAGCGCGATTTAAAAAAAAAAAAAACGTTTTAAGACGTCACCAAAATACGATAAAATCCTCTATAACATATAAATATTTGATCACCTATCTGCCAAATGTGAAGCTATTTGGGCACCTAGCGTGCAGTCCTAAACCATTTTGTTTCTACAACTCAGCGAAGCGAGCTATACCGACGAAAGCTCTATTTTCTTTAAAAAGTAGACTTGTCACCGAAATACAGAAGGCTTAAATAATGTATATCTTCCTGCAGAATTCCATTATATTCGGGCATCTCGCTGCTGGAATAAGAGTGTTTGCTGCGAAAACATTCTGTTTATTTCTAGATTTATGCTAAAAGCACAAACAAGTATAAGAAGATCAAGACTGGATAAGGAAATGACTTATTCTGATGGGTGCTGTGTTACCCCTCATAAAAATCAGGGGGTGCTGCAGCACCCCACCCAAATAAAGCCCTAAGCCCTGCATGAAGGAATTCCTTGAATGCTGCGAAAATGGTAGCCTTAGCTGAGCTGTGGTAATACTGGGAGCGCCTTGAGAACTATGTTTAGTGGATACGTGCGCTGTATGAATATCTAATATTATCATATTATTATCATCGTTATGTCTCCTGTCAATTTGTTTACTCCAAAGGCCTCTGATTTGACATTTCTTTTAATATCACTATAACAACATCACAAGAATTATATTATCTGATGATCAGTAGCCTATAATATTTACTTTATATTCCATGCAAAATTTTAAGATTTGCCAAACAACTTGTTCACATCAAAATATAGCGAAATATAGCAAAAACAACAAAAAAATGTTGCAAGTCATTAGTTCATTTAAACAGAAAGCAAACACATAAAACTCCGTGACATATACCAGGTGCATGATCCATTTTGGGACTGGACATGTTGGACAGAACGATACTTTTTAAACGCATAGAGTTAGGGATGGGAAGATTTTATAATTTGTTTTAAAAAGTATTTATTGATGCTATTCTTATCCATGATGAGTTTATATGCATGAACATATTCCATGTACATAAAGTGAAGTACATAATACACAACAAAATATTAGACAAATTATTTGCCATTTCTTTTTATCAAGATCAAGACGATTTTTCCTAAAGGCAAAGTTTCCAAAGTTTCCAAATATTTGAGAGCTCATTAAAAATAACGAAAAAGAAGATATAATATTTTGAATTTTACTAGCCGCGATATAAAATATTTGGTAAATATAATGACTGCATTAATAAAGTAGAAGTGGCTCGTAATGACAATACCAAAATAAATTTCCTCAAGATATTATAATCCTGCATTTCCATTCAGGAAGGAGAATTTCATCTGCATCTTATTTGACTTTAACTTACATTCGACAGTTACTATCGTGCTAAACTCATCAGTTCCTTCATCATTTGATGCCACGCATGTATATATCCCACTGTCACTGTACTTGACAGAGGAGATGACTAGCTCCTGCCCGGTTTCATCGATGGTTACTCGTCCAGCAGACTGTAGCTGATCCTCTCCTCGCTTCCATGTGATTTCAGGAGTAGGGCTGCGCAAAGAACAGTGAGTAAATGAGAGTGCGTGTGTGCGTGAAGGTGGGTGAGGGTGCGTGTGGTGAAATGACTTCGTGGTAAACGCACGGACATTTTGAGAGCTCCCAACATTTAAAAAAATTGGTGGAAATATCCATTAAAGTGTTGAATATCCGTGAATATGGATAAAGGAATTCGAGATTACAACCTGACGACACAACAGAAGGGAAAATCTCAATCTGCTGCCGCAAATAAGAGCAAAAACAGTGAGGTAAATATTCCCGATAGTGAGCAGTCCACCACTACAGGCGCCATGACAGGTGACACGTCATTGCACGAGGAACGCAGCGGTCAGGGAGCGGCCATGATACTTCCGGAACTCCCTTCTTTTATGCTGGAGTCAAGGGCCTCATTCACACAATTAAACGGTAAGCTGGATAAACTCATGGAAGAAATGTCTACTATGAAATCAGATCTTGCTAATACTAACAAAAAAGTATCAGATCTTGAAACGGGTCTTACTATGACCTCTGATAAAGTTTCAAGCATTCAAAACAATGACCTTCCCCAGTTGCGTTCCCAAATCGTCGAGAAAATAGAAGAACTTGAGAGGAAAAACTAATACTGAGTGAAATCCATGACAGGAAATCTAATTTGCTCATTTATGGAATTCAACAAAGAAATGAGAAGGAAAACACCTACGATGTAGTGCATGAAGTGTTTGCCCATTTTATGGGAATATCAAAAGAAGAAGCGTCACGGATCCCACTTGTTAATGCGCATAGGCTACCCTCTTCCACTCGTGGAGGTGCAGAATCTCAAGTTCAACCCCCGCAATCATTGTCAGATTCGTTAGAATGATTGACCGTGATCGTTTGTTGTATGGATTTGAGCGTCGACCACGTCAGCACTCATCGACGTCTACCCAGCCGCCTAACATGCAGCCTCAATCTTCCCCTTACAGTAAAGTTACCATACGCACCAATTTGCCCCCAAAAAAGAAAAAGGAGAGAGGAAGATTGGCCTCCATCGCGTATTCACTACGAAAAAATGATCATGTATCTTCGAGAATCAAAAATGTAGGATCGAAAGTGATTCTTCAAACACGCAAATTCTCGAGGAGTGCTGGGACAACCCCTGAGAGCTGGTCTGCTTGGTCCGATCCCGGTAGCGAAAAGTAGTGATGTTTACAAATTCCAAAGAAATTTCGGAAGCAACGTGAAGCAAATAGCTAGTTTGTTTACAGGATTCTGTTAACTGTTGTGATATTTTGACATCGATTACACCCGATCACTCAGGTGTACTGCTTCATTACAGAACCATGTAAATGCTCCTCACTTTGGGAATTCATATTGGAAATTTAATAATAGTTTGTGCGTAGATCAAGAATTTTTGAGGATATTTAAAGATAAAGCAGTTGAATTAAAAGCAGAGTGGATTCCAAAGATAAAGGATTAATTACTGTTATGGGATTTTTTGAAAATGAAAATGAGACAGCTTATTAATACTTATACAAAAGAAAAGGCAAAGCTTAGGAAAGTTGAAATTAGAAAATTGGAGAAGGAAATAGAAGAATTAGAAAGTAAACTTTTGTCTCAGCCATTGAGAAATATAATTGATGACATTGATGAGAAAAAAATCTAATTTGAACAAGTTGTACGATTACAATCGACAAGGTTTAAAAATTCGGTCAAGGGCAGTTTGGTTTGAAGAAGGAGAACCAAAAAACACAATATTTTGAACAGTTATTGAAGTCTAATAAACGAAAAAGTGTGATAAAAGAATTATATGGTGGCGATGAATATATCATTAAGGATAGAAAGGAAATACTGAAGAAGATTGGATCATATTATGAAAACTTATACTCATTGAGTGAAGCTATTGTTAATGAAAATTCTATGTTCCTTAATGACATTCCTCAATTAAGTAAAGGAAATTGTAAAATTTGTGAAGGTAGAATGATTATTCATGAATGTTTCAGTGTTTTAAAAGAAATGAAATTTAATAAATCCCCTGGTAATGATGGCTTTACGGTAGAGTTTTATTATACGTTTTGGAATTTATTGGGGGAACTTTTGGTAGATGTTTTAAATGAAACATATGATAGGGGTACATTGACAACCTCACAAAAGCAAGGTGTGATAACGTTATTGGAAAAGAAGGGTAACGATCCATTATATGTCCAAAATTTTAGACCTATTACACTTTTAAACGTGGACTACAAAATATTGTCAAAGGTTTTAGCAAAAAGATTAAAAAGTGTACTGAATGAGATTATTCATAATGATCAAGTTGGTTATGTAAAAGATAGGAACATTGGAGATGGTGTAAGATTAATAGATGATATATTATATCAATCTTATTTTGAAAACATTGGATATCTAATTACAGTTGACTTCAAAAAGGCCTTTGATTCTGTTTCACATGATTTTCTTTTTGATATCCCTAAACTATTTGGATTTGGTCAGTCATTCTGTTCGTGGGTCCGTGTTTTATACTCAGATATTACTAGCTGTGTTATTAATGGGGGTTTTTCTTCTGGTTATTTTAATATAAAACGAGGAGTAAGACAGGGGGATCCCCTCTCCCCATAATTTTTTCTGCTATGTATAGAAATACTGGCTTTGGCAATACGCAAAGGCAGAAATGTTGAAGGAATTCAATTTGAGAACCATGAATTAAAACAAATTTTGTATGCTGATGATATATCACTTTTTGTTAAAAATACGTACTCTCTTGAACGTCTTCAATACCTTTTTGAAGAATTCGACAAAATTAGTGGTCTAAAAATAAACAAAGGAAAAACTAATATTTTGTGGATGGGTAGGGATAATGACAGACCTCAGATACAGTTGTTTGGGAACTTTGTTCAGCATATTAAAATTTTAGGTGTTTACTTTTCTCTAAATGTTATAATGAAAGAGGACATGAGTTTCAAAGAAATTCTGAGTAAAATAAAAAGACTCTTGGGATGGTGGAAGCAAAGGGATCTCACACTTATGGGGAAAATTCACTTGTTGAAAACATATGCATTGTCAAGGTTAAACTTTGTTTCGTCACTTATAGTGGTTCCTCAGTGGTTGTATGCTGAAGTGGAAAAGATCACATTTGAATTTTTATGGCCAGGAAAAGATCGTATAAAGAGAATTATAATGTATCAGGATTACTCACAAGGAGGTTTAAAAATGATGAATTTTAAGTTGTTTGTAAAGTCTCAACGTTTGATATGGCTTAAACGATTACTTCATGGAGAACGGGATGCAGGATAGAGGTTGTATTTTGATTTTTGTTTTCGATCAGTTGGAGGGAGATTTCTGTTTCTATGTGACTTTGACACTTCAAAATTAAATATAAATGTACCCCAATTTTATTCAGAAATGATGAAGGCTCGGCAAGACTTGAGGAAATATCGATATTCTGAATATGAGGTTAATACAATTATATTTAATAATCAAAATATTTGTATCAGAGGTAAAACGATTTTTGACAAGGATCTTTTTAATAAAGGAATATTTAGCGTGGATCAAATTTTTGATAATGGACACATAAAACATGTGTCGTTTTTTTCAAAATCTTGGTATTACTGCAAATCAACTTCTCCAAATAATAGATATCGCCCACGCTATACCAACAAGTTGGAAAAATTTTACTGGTTCGCTAAAGTTTAAAAAAATTGATTTCGTAGACTTTAGGATATGTATGAACATTGGAAGACAGGAAACAGATTTTGAGGTAATTAAATCAAAAACAGTTTATAACTTATTCATTACCAATCTACAAGAATTGTATAAATTAATACTCAAGGATGGTCACAGTGATTTTAGTTTTACTGATGTAGAAATTTGTAAATTATTTGGATATATCAGAACTACAACTCTTATAAGAAAACAAAGGGAATTTCAGTTTAAGCTTTTACATGGAGCAATATATACAAAAGAGCATTTGAAGAGATTTGGTTTTGTGGGGGATAATTACTGCTCATTTTGTTGTACACTACTGAATCATATTTTCATATTCATGGACTGTATAAAATTTAGTCTTTGTGGCAATTTTGTATTGATCATTGTTGTTTAGTTGAATTAAGAACTATGAATTGGAGGGATATATATTTTTAGGATTACCTGGAAATTCTAATAGAAATAAATGTGTTCATTCTGTTATTTTATCTATAAAATATGCTATTTTAATCAAGAGCTGAAGGCCGGTTACCCTCTTTCATTAAAATACAGAATATATTACGGGTTGTATAGAGGAAGAAAGTCGCCTGGCATCAAAATCAGACAAGATAAGTTTACATATACAAAAATGGGATGAACTGAAGGTGAAAAGAGATTTGAATGTGAACAGATAGGATGTGTCCAGTGTGGTACGAGTGTCAATTTTGGTGTGAGTGTTGATGATTTAGTGAGTGTTGATAATTTTGTACTAGTTCTTTTCATTTCCCCCTTCTCTTGTGTCAATCTGATTTGCAGATTTTTTTGATTTTTTTTATTTACCCTATGTCAAAATTAAATGTTCATGAACATATTTGTATGAATGTTTGTTTATGTATGTGTATATGGTGTGAGTGTGTTGGTTGCGGGGTTGTAAGTGTGTGTGAGTGGTGTATATGTCAATGTACTTTTTCTTTCATGTATGTAGAAGCTTAATGTAAAATTATTAGGGGTGTAACAATGATACCTTGATTTTTTTTCTTTCTGCAAATCTTTCAATATTAATTATATATATTATTAGGTTACATGAGGGTCGGGGCTGAGTTCATTTTATTTACATATCCTTAATAAAAACATGTTGAAAAAAACTTGTGTGGGTGTGTAGAGAAAGAGAGAGAGATGATGTTGGGGAGAGAGTGGGGGAGGAAAGATTGAATAGGGAGAGAGGAAGAGAAAAACAGGAGAAGGAAGCAAAGAGAGGGTAGAGAAGGGAAGAAAATGGAAAAAGAGTGGTAAGGGGAGAAGAGATCGATCAAGAGAGAGGAAGCAGAATGGAAGAGGAAGAAGAGAAAGAACAGAGAAAAAAATGGAAAGAAAACAAAGAGAGGGGTGCAGGGGAGAGGAGATGGAAATAGACGGGTAAGGAGAGAGTGAGAGAGATTAATAATACAATATCATGCAATTGAGAAGTAAAACAATTGATTGTTACAATTACAAATTAATAGAATAACTGCAGGTATATCAAGCAAATAATGATGGCCTCAAGGAACTTCTAATATATAGTTTTCTAAAAGTTTCTTTATGTAACTTCAAAGCCATTGGAAATGAAATACCTTTTTAAGACTTGCATCCATAAATCAATGAAGAGAAAGAGAGGTTTTTGGAGGAGTGAATTTACCAATATGATATACTTACTATCCAGTGGCTATGCATTTCATTCTATATTCCTCAGTTCTAAGAGCAATTCCATTTGGTGGAGGAGAAGCTACCAAGTTGGCTGGTCTTGAATATAGATGACCTAAAATAATAGCATTATAGAGAAATGTGTTTGGTCATATTCTCCCACATTTAATCCGAC
>JAPZVO010001783.1:0-13934 GCA_029962745.1 Echinometra lucunter | reverse complement strand
ATCTCCATTTTTAATATGAAACTGTTTTCAATCGATGTTTTTTAATCAGATTTAGTTTCATTATTTTCATGTGACAATTCTGGTAATAAACCAGTCCAATAAGAAATTAAACATATTATGCAAATGGGAAACGAGTTTATTTGGCTATACAGATGTTGAGAATGCTCTTTCTTTGGGATGTAACAGCATCTGTATGTCTTCACAATTTTACACACTTGTCTGTATACTACTATAACCAGGCTCGATCTATGTTTAATTTATATATATGTTATGACATATCAGGGACAACACTTCTTTATATGAATATAAATATTTCAACTCTACTCCACTTGTATGAAGTATTTTCATTTAGTATGAGAATGTAAATGTGATGTTGTGAGTTGTTCAATTATGAATGTTATAACTTTGCTTTTGATTAGTGCTTAATTACTTCTCAATCTGTTGGATTTGTCTGTGTCTGTGTGTTAACATTGTTTTCAGTGTTTTTATGTGTGGGTGGCATGCACAAAAAGGTGAAGGAGAACCAAATGCTGGCATTTTTGCTCACTGTTACTGACAATGGCATAATTCCTGTTACTTCTCCTCCCAAATCCTATATTTTCATCTGGATATCACTAATGAAAATATGTTTTGGCTAACCTATCATTAATAATGGAAATAATGTTTGGCTAACCACTGGAGACTGCCATGTTTCCCTATGATACCACATGAAATGTTATCTGTGGATGCACAAACTATGTATATGTACATGTACATGTAGGTCACACACATAGTCAAAGAAATATTGCCCAAAATTATAATAAACCCAATATATTGTTAAAGAAATTTTGTTACATTAGATTGTGGGCATATAATAAAACAAAAATATCCAAGTCAAGATGAGATATGTACATGTATATATGGATAGCTTTATGTGTTTAAAAAACTCTGGAACCAACAATTTTTTTTTTTTGAAAGAAACGCGTTGATAGGTCACAACCAGAGATTTGTGTATTTAATCTCACCAGGAGCTAGAAATCCAAAAAAGCCGTTAAGAACCGATCGTAGATATTTTTAAACATTTGCTCTGATTTTCACTACATATTTATAAAAAAATTTCCATAGAAAGTACAATTTCAGATATATAGATTGGTCGTTTTAAACTATAACCACTAGCGTACCTGAGGGAGGGGGGCAGAGTGCCCCCTGACAGAATTTGATGACCTTTTTTTTTTTTTTGCTTGTCAGAAAATGTTTGATGTGAAAGTGCTTCAGAAAATGGTGGGTGACTTTTGACCTCTTTTGTTTTTTTGCTTGTAAAGATTCTGGACGGGGAAAGTGCTTCCGAAATGGTGATGACCTTTGAACTCTACTTTTTTTTTTTTTGCTTGTCAAAAAATTTTTGCCCCCCTGACGAGGTTTGCCAGGTACGCCACTGACTATAACCCATATGTTTACACAATATTTCAGTAACAGAATAAATTTATAAAATACTAACAGGAAATTGAATAGCCGTTCCAAAAACCGACCGTTATAAAAAAAGATGACATCGTTTACAAATATTAGCTAACATTTTCATATTGAGAAATACTTTCAATGCATTTACAATATGAGATTTTCAGATAAGTATTCTAAAACTACACTCAGTTGTTTATACAATTTTCAAAGTATCAATTTTGCTTTTTAAAAATCTAAAAAATGTTAATAACTTTAAGGGGAAAAGACCTAACACATTTAAAACCTTTTTTTTGGGGGGGGGGGGTATTAGTATTACGTGGGCAAGACTCTTTTGTGAGATTGAGATGTACATGAAAGGGCAATTATAATGACCTTTTCTGGTAAATATGTAATACATAATAAACATGGGAAATAATCCTAGCAAATTAATATAAAAAAACATAAGTCTTGTATTGGAACACCAACAAGCATAGATTTACAGTAGAAAAATTCCACCAAATTCACTCCCTCTCCAATGATGAATGAGCTGTCTCGAGTTTGCTGTCAGGTTTTCATCGCGCAAAATTTGAATTGGAAAGCTTATGGCCATGGAGAGAGAAATGGCTTCGATTTGGGACCAACTTTAGCTTCAATTTTACGGATACTAGGAGTAGGGATTACTATTTTGGAATAAAAACTTATCTGGGTCGGTATTTCCTGTATTGATTCGCTGACCCGTAAGCTAGTTGTTTTTAAACACCCACTTTCAAAAGTAAATTTTTCATCTTGATAGGCCTACCCTACTGATAGTTTCTTACAACACCCCATAAACTGTAGTGTTTATACTGTTACTTTTGTTAGATCTAAATAGTCTTAGATTTTTTTTAGACTTAGATCTGTAACAGTTAAGTTAGTCTTATTAGATTAGATCTAACTTAGTCTTACTAGATCTAGATCCAGATAGAGTCAGATAAACACAGTCACAGGACAGAACAAGAAATTTCTTCTTAAGAGCATCATCAAATCTAATTGCAGTGTCAACCGGAATTAATACAGAATACGTGTTACAGAGGGAAATTAGAACTTGATAGTGAATAGTCAAACGCTAGGAGGTCTAACTTTACGCCCCGCAAATTTTACTTGCATGGCTATACTAAAGCACGGCTAACACCAAATTCGGTGCATGGGACTGTATGCTGCAACAGATTGCCGATGCAGAAATAAAATGTGTTCATTTTAGGATTTTTTCTGTAACAATTTTGAATTAAGGAAATCACAGACAGAGAATGTGTTAGTTTTAGAGAACTTATGCGTTCCACTACTCTCCGCTTGCAGAATCAAGTCATTGGGTCCATTTTGTGATTTGTAATGTGTGTTTTGTATAAGCGCTTACCAAATATCGCGCCAACCGTCGTCACAGTTTCCAAACGACGGCCAAAACTAGGGTGAACACGTTCTAGAAATCTGCTACGAACGATGAGCTCGTCGATGCGCATGCGCACTGCTCAAAATTACCGCATACGTCGCAGTCCACTAGTGAACGTGCAAATCGAAAACTCACTATTATCATCTAACCATTCCATTTACTTAGTCCTACATACACAAATGAATTCAATGTTTGGTGGTGCGTACACTGGGTTTGTGTAATAAAAATCTTGTCTAGTATTATACTAATGGATGAGAGAATTATTTACAAACATATTTTTAAAGATTTGAGGAACATTACCAATATGAAAATTAAACATAAATATGAGTGTGTTTAGTGTTACAAGCTCCTGAACTGGAAGAATCTTCAATTGTACAAATAAAGGATTACTATGAGCGTGTATTCAGAATAGTAATTATTCGAATTGCTTTCTTTTGAAGAATTTTTAATTTCATGTAATGAGATGAAAATGAATAACCCCAAATGATATTGCAATATGATAAATGTGGTAATATGATTGAATGTACAGTAACATTAATACCCTTAAATGGAACAAAACAGCTTAGTTTATATAATATGCCAAGACTTCTTGATATTTTTAAAGAGATATTATTAATATGAGTCTTCCAGTTCAGGAACTCGTCCACAGTTATAACCAAGGAAGGATATCGATGGAACACATTGAAGTGTTAGTATTTTCAACAAATATTGCTTCAAGATTTTCGGGGACTCTCCTGTTCTTTTGAACGAAATATGATATACTCTTAGTTTTTTTCATAGTTTGAGAAGTAATTTATTGCTCTGAAACCAGGATGTAAGTTTTCCAGTAATTCAAAGTTGGCTGACGATATAAGTGTGTGAATATTCTTGTGAGATATGTGAACAACTGTATCGTCAGCAAAGAGAGAAAAACGAAATACATTTGAGCATTTTGTGATATCATTGATATATAACAAGAACAGGAGAGGCCCCAAAACAGAACCTTGTGGAACCCCACATGTTAATTCTTTAAGTTGAAATGACACCATCGACCACCACATACTGTTTTCTGTCCATTAAGTATGATTTAAACCATCCAAACATACTCTTTTATTCCATAATACGATAATTTTTTAGAAGGATATGGTGGTCGATGGTGTCAAATGCCTTAGAAAGGTCCATAAAAAGCCCTAAACAAAAATTACCATTATCCATGTCATTTAAAATATGATTTGACAAATTTAATACACCATGAGTAGTTGAGTGACCCTTCCGAAATCCAAATTGTTCATTAATTAATACATCATACTTTGAAAGAAAATCATATAATCTGCTATACATCACTTTTTCCAGTAATTTGGAAAATATTGATAAAATGGCAACAGGTCTATAGTTATCAATATTCTGAGCACATTTCTTTTTATATAATGGAATTATTTTAGCTATTTTTAGTGAATCTGGAAAAACACCTAATGAAAATGATTTGTTGAAAATATTACAAAGTGGTTTGACAAAAATAAAAATATATCGACTCTTTTATTACCCTCGAGATATATTATACCCTGCCGCATGACTTAGAAGGATTAAATGATTACAAATCTTTATCAATTCATCAGCAGATGTCGGGTTTCACAAAAAAAAGAGGTAACATGATTTGAATTTAAATACTTTAGAAATGAATCACATCCAGTTGGAATTGAAATTTGATATATTCTGGCCAATATTGGCAAAGTATGAATTAACCCTTCAACAATTTCCTCACGGGAAGGAAATCTATTATTGCAGAATACATTTCTTGAGGAATTATATTTCTTTTTTTATTACCAAGTATATTATTAATCTCATTCCAGGTTCTTTTTAAATCACCCTTACATTTCTGAAAGATTTCACAGTAATATGGGTTTTTAGCATTTCTTATAATAGATGTGAGTTTGTTTTTATACACAGAATACTTTTGCTTTAATTTCTCACAAGGTTTATGTAAATATGCTCTATACAAACGATTTTTCTTTTTATGGATAATAATAAGCCATTTGAGATCCATGGTTTTTATTTCTCTTTTACGAACAGTTTGAGTTATTAATGGGAAACAATCGTCATATAGTGTGGTGAATTTATTTAAAAAATAGTCATAACTAGCATTTGTGTCATTACTCATGTAAATTGGCGACCAATCAATTTGCAACAACTTCTTTTTGAATTCTTGTATACCCTTATGAGTAATTGACCTCTTATTGGGATTTTGGTTATTAGATACATGTACATGTTTTCCAACTTTATTTTTACATTAATTAGACAATATATAGGAAAATGATCAGAAATATCTGTGTATAGCAAACCGGTTTCAACATTTTCATGAAAAGTATTAATGAAAATATTATCAATAAGTGTACACGATCTTGAAGTAACTCGTGTAGGTTTACTTATGACAGGAAACAAGTTATGGGAGAACATTGTTTCTAAAAAATCATTTGTTTTGGAGTGTTTATGGTAATTGAGTAAGTCAACATTATAATCACCCATCATATAAATATTTTTCTTTTCCTTGCCCAATGCTTCTAAACATAAAATAAGTTTGTCATTAAGGATGATAAATTGGTATTAGGGGGTCTATACACACAACCTATTACAGAGTTTGTAAGGGATCCTTTGAGTTCTATAAAAGTACTTCAATATCAGGTAAGCATAAAGATAAGTCATTTCGAATCACATAATCAATACAACTGTTTATATAAATAGCAACACCTCCACCATTTCGTTCCTGTCTTGAAATTTGAGCTAAAGAAAAATTGTTTACATTATACATACTGTGATGAGTTTTAGGAGTAAACCATGTTTCCGTCACACCGATGATATCAAAATTATACCTTAAAGATGACAAAAAGATCTGAAAGTTATCAAAATTTCTACATAAACTTCTCATATTTAAATGAATTATTGAAAAATAATCCTTGTAATTAGTAAATTTTTCATGAAATTCTTCTGGAAATATATAATTACTTTCACCTTGAGATATGCACTGAATGTCATCATCAACAACAATGTCATTGAGAAAATTATTTTGCTGAGTATTGTTCATATTAAATGGATTTATTTTCATATTTTGAATTCTCTCGGTGTCAATGCTATGATTAAGGCAAAAGAAGTTATATAATGACCAATAGTATTCATAATCGTCAATAAAATGATTGAAAGGGAATATATCTGATATACATTGTGTACAGAGAAATAGAGTAGGAGTAGATCTATGAGATTTGCAGTGCTTACAATAATCATCCATCAGTACAAACAAATACACTCTCACACATCCAAACAACACACGACCAGCCCAAAGTATCACATATACAATTAAAAAAGAAAATGGAAAATGGAAAACAGATTATTAAATGCAATACGGGACGAAAGAAACACTTAGCCAGGTAAGATAAATAATGTCCTCTGAAGTCCCATCATATCTCTGAGATATTCAAATCAAATAAGGTCCAGGTCTTTAGCACATGAGATGATCTTTGTTATTTCACGGTTGTTTGATGTTGAAATCAATGCAACAATTCGACCATCGCGAGTCCACGCTGATTTGACCTTTTCACTATCTCTGGTCTTTTGCAAGAGTTTGGCATTTTCACTTGTGAGGTCCTCTTGGATAGATTTCCGTAGTCCTGCAAGTTTTCTTCTGTGTTTTAAGACTTCTGATCTTTTACGATAAGAAACAAACTTCGCTATGATTGGGCGTACTCGTTTCTTCCTTTCCTCGGGCGTCATGTTAGCTTTGAAGTTAACACGATGACTTCTTTCCAGGTCATCCTTGGTCAATGGTACTCCTAGAGATTCGTTTACCAGCTGAAGAATCTTCATGTCAGTATTCTCATCTGTTGATTCTTCTATACCAAGAAGCGCAAGCAGTTGCGGCGACTGTACTGCTCTTGCCTATTGGTTTCATGTTGTAGTTTCCTTAATTGGTCGCTTTGTTGATCAAGTTTTGTCTTCAGTTGACCAAGTTCATGTGATTTCTTTTCATTTTGCACCTCCAACTCCAATATCTTTGCCTCTTGTTCTTCAATCACTGATTGAAATTTGCTGAGTTGAGTATCAACATGGTTTGTAACTAAGTCCAGGAATCGCTTGTCATTTAGAATATCCTTTATGACAGCAGAGATCAGAGAGGCTGTTGATTCTTTCTTTTCTTTCCCAGCTCTAGTTGTGATTGTATTATCTGCCATGGTGAATGGATTTAGGTCTATAGTTCACTAGTCTAGAGTTAAATGCTGAATAAAAATAAACTATATAGGCCCTCACCTCAACAATAGATTGGAATCCAACTCACAATGGGATAGAGGTACAAAAACTTTTACTCACAATGGACTATTGAAGTCAAACAGTATTCAGCTATGTCCAGGGGTATCCAAGGTATCAATGACTTTGAACTGTAAGCAATGAAGCTCACCAACACAGAAAGGCTGGAATGGGACTGAAGTTGCTCAACTGCAGAAAAGTTCACTTCATAATGGATTTGTCAGCTTAATTTCAAACTTTCCACACGGTAATTCCTCTATATTTCCATCCTGGCTGGTGCTTGGTAAATGGAATTACAGTTTCACCATGTATCTTACTTTGTATCTTACTTTGACTAGATCCAAAAATATGTAAAATAGAAGAAAGTTTTGGAGCTTGTGATGCACAACTGTTAATCCAGTTAATCCAGAGGTCTTCTTGAAAGATAAACTGAAACTAAAATTTAATGCACTGTCGACCATTGGTCAAAAACCGTAGATTTCTAATTGTGGATAATAACTTGGAACTGCAATTTTCAAAATGATTTTGATAGTTATGATTATGTATGAGCTACATCACTGGCACGACGAGGATAATTGTTTTTCTGTTATTAATTGCATTGAAACAAAATTTGAAAATGAAATAATCTAAAATTAGAAGCAGGCGAAATTCCATGGTATACATGGAATTTCACACAAACATGTTAAATCTAAAGTGAAAGTAAACAAGAGTGAATTTCAAAATGTTTACTTGAGAAGAAGTGCCATAAACATTATTTAAATGATCGCTATGATACATTGCAATGAATGAAATCAACAATTATTACGGTTTATGATTTTCCTTTGATACAAAGAACCGGTAACATTCGAGAAGGGCTGATGTTAAAAACAGGATGTTCAATATTGGAGATATATCGATTGTCTAGTTGTGAGGGGTCATCCGAATCATCTATACTTTCAGGTAACGAAATCCCGTTATCGGAACATTTCTCTATGTGATTTATTTCTGCACCTCGCTCAGCTAAAAATATGGTCGAATTCATGTCAGAGGTCTCTCCAGAAACTGCCAGTGAAGCATCGGTGGTGTTTTTTAGAATGTCCCCTGATAAGGGTAGGTGATCCATGGCTCTCTTGGACATATCGATATAATCATCAGATTTGCTGTCTTGAAAATCATATGTCAAGGTGTGAGGATTTAATAAACTCACCGTCTCTCGAGTCAAAAGCTGATTGATGTGGATATCGGCTGTTATAATATTCCTTGACGGTGGAATGTAGTCGTATTTAGTGATTGAATTCTTTGGACACTGTGGCAAGGGTCTGTTGTGCAGATCAATAGCCTTAGAGGGTACAGCCCATTGATTCATACTGGATGGACAATTCGATGACATCTGTTCCGGTGTATGGGTCGACTCCAGGTGTTTTTTGTCTGGCCTACAGACGCCTGTCTTCGTCTTCTCTACATATGCATTTGAAGTAAAGGGTTCATCCGTTATTTTTTCATATAATGAAGAATCTATGCCTTGCCTTTCCAAATCATGCGAATAGGGAGGTTTCTGCCTAGGGCTTTCTTGTTTTAAACCTGTTTCAGTTTGACATGATTCTTGGTGAGTGCCTTGCTTGTGATCAGATTCTAACTCCTGACGAGAATCCGAAATAATACAAACTAAACTTACGTCGGACCGGTATATTCTATTGCTGTAAGTGTGTGAATCAGAGGAAATCGCCATTGGCGATTCATTGCTTCTCTCTTCATTACACTCCTCAAGAGAACCTCTCTTCCGCCCCCTGACAAGGATGATGATGGTGGCGGCAAAGGCTGCGATGAGGAAGACGAGTGTTATTACCACAACTAAAGCTATTCTCCTGCCACGTGCTGTACCGGGGTGAACAGCTTTCGTGAGTTCCATTACGCTATTTTCAGTCGTTGGTCTGTCAGTTGTCCGATTTGACTGACTCTCTCCGGGGGGTCTTCGAGAGGGAGGTGTTGTGACTTCGACTATTCGCATAGATGCATAACTTGATACCGTCACGTCTTCCGAGATGTGGAGTTTACATTCAACTAGAACGTATTGGTCACTATCTTGTGCTTTTATAATAGACATAACTTCATTGTTTTTTTTTAGACGCTCTTGACTAACAAATGGAGCACTTCCATTAACGCTTACTTCCCAGGAGATCTCAGGAGAATAACTCTGATTACCAGATGTACAAACGAACGATGCATCGGAACCAACAGTCACTTCTCCGATGAAGGGGTCTACTCTTACTAGTCCGGGTGTATTCCCTCCAATACATGGTGCATTTATGGTAATAGAAGCATCGCTGTCTCTCATAAATCTGCAAATGATGGTCGGAATATCACGGGCCTCAATACGACTGATGATTCGATTGGGGAATCTGAGGTCAACATCGATTGTTTCACCATTGCTACCGTCAAAGTAAATTGTACCTGGTTGACTGTGGGTCCAGCAACAAGCTACTTCAAAATTTTGGTTTATTTTTGTTCCCAATGAAATAAGACGGTTGAGATGGCAATTGAGAGATTCAGGAATAGGTGACACGGTAATCACCGCCGTCGCAAGCGGTGTGAATATTCTACCAGTTCCATATTCATAGCCACATTCATAATTCCCAGCCTCCGTTGACAAGTTGATGGACTTGATAACAAGCGTATATATTTGTTGAGACTGGTCAATAACTACTTTATAGTTATTCGGATCTACACCATACCCTGTAATGGGGTATATGTAATCATTTCTACTGATATATAGCCGACGTCCCGGTTCAATCAAATAGGTCCAAAATATTGTGTTATCATTGTCATTGTTCACATCGCAAGTTAATGTCACTCTATCACCATCCACTACAGTCTGATTTTGTGGTCCATCTTCCAGAAATATAGCACACGATACTAATGGACTTAAGAGATATATCCAAAGGACGAAGATAAATCCAGAATGCGAGATATCTTTGTTGAAAGACATGACCGATATTTGAAGTGTAACGAATGCCTAGTCAGCAAAGATTTGTCAGCTCCACACAAAGATGCTTTCAATTAACGTTTTCCTTCATGCACATTAATCCAGTCTGTAAATTTTTTTTCAAAGAACTAGCTGCAATTATGTCGCTTTATCACCATTTACAGTCATATATCGAGGTCCTTCGGGGTACATCATAATTTGTCATACGGGTAAATCATTAACCGATAACGCATGTCCAAGTTTCATTATGAGAAGCCACCTATGCTTTTGAAAATGTGACTGACGGAAGAATGCAATACTTGTACATATTATATGCAAAATGTACATCATACACACTGCATCTAAATCGCTTCCTGTTTTGTAAAAGTTAAGCGAAACCAATTTGAGAGTTGAAGGGGCGGGTAGGATAAGTTGTACTTGGCATATGTATGCTTCCTGTCCCCCCCCCCCCCCCCCCCCCATCCCATTGCAACTAAGTCTTCATAATTTTCTTTTCATAATTTGCTTCTCCATTGTCTGGATCCTCCTGCCTTGTCATGCTTGTAGTGCATCACTAATATATCACTCATTTTAGTCGCTATACCAGTTCCATGAAGTGTGGGGATTGATATTTTTTAACTCGTAGTCAAGTGGTTCAAATAATGGACTTCAAATAAGCGGGTCGTGGCTGGTCGTGGGTTCAAACCACAGAGTATCAGGAATGCCAGGTGGCACATGCTAATGTGAATTTACTACTCTCCACCCACATACCAAAGCGGTTCCTGATGGGGAAGAATGTTTCAAATACTGTGAGCTCTGAAATAGATAAGGCCAAATAAGAATAATTCTTATAGTTTGTCGTTCTCTCGTCCTTCCTTTTTTCGGTTAGCCTTAAAATGTTAGTTATTTTGAGGGCGTTTGAGGGTCTTAAGCGCTAATATCAATGAAATAGCTTAAAGATGCATCAAAATGAGAAAAAAGGAGAAGAAGAAATTTGTATCAAAATTGTCAGTGTAGTATTTCATGTACCCAAAAGAAATCAAATATCAATTAACATGACACCCCCTGGCATCCTCCTCCATTTAAAAATATCAGGACGAGAAATTAGGAGTCAATTTTACTTGGCCCATCCTACTTGAGGTGGGGTAGTGCTGAAGAAAATAAAGTACTTCCCGTGGTGGATACGAGTGTCGTAGAAGTATCAGTATTCACACAAACTGACATCCCCTACCCATGTCTTCCAAGAAACCTAGAAACACGTGCCTCCTCGCTCCCTATGTGGACCGATCTAAAAGAGATCTAACCCAGATGAAACGTATTGCTTTTAACATATCAAATACTTGTCAAGTACTTACCAAGTACTGTTTTACTTGGTTCGAATCCATAACAAGTCTCTGAAAGAGGTGAAATTGAAACTAAGATTTATGAGTCCTTATAAGCATCCATTGTCGACCATTGAATAATGGTTCGTTATTTTGATGTATGATGAGAACTTGGAAACTCCTTTTGAATTAAGTTATGATTCTTACCTACCAAGCTTCAACATGGGCTTTACAGGTAGAATTACAGACATTCAGTTAGTGGATATTATACTTCCTCCTCTTTTATGTAAATACACTACATAGAAAACAATTCGGCATATACAGATATGTACAGAAACTATACGTAGTACATGATGCCATAATGATTATGTTGTTGTTGTTGTTGAAGTTGTTCTGATATTGCAACAAAAAAAATGATAAACTCTTATTTTTTATAAGATAAATTAATTTAAATGGAGAAGATAAATTTCATTGTGTACACTGTGTATATATAAATCTGTAGTGAAAGTGAGCGAGAGCAAACTTGAAATGGCACGTTTAATCGTCTTGCGATTTGAATAGTTTTGGTAGCAAAAAGAAACTTGACATGCATGAAACTGTATAACTATCGTCTCACATTGTCTACCTTGCATAAAAAAACATAAGTGAAATAATGTGACATTCCAGTCGTGATTTCCGGTTATTTTTCACTGAGAGGAACGCAAATTAATGACCATACTCTGCCTTACGCTAGGATCTGTGAAACCCCAACCGCTCATCGCGCAATAATCACAGCTCTGTTAATCCCGGCGCACACTGCACGTGCTGCACGATCCGATTGCGATCCGATTTTGGAAAATTTGATTTGAACATTCAAACATATAAAATCCTCGTGATCAAAGTTTCGAATAGCCGTATTAAGACTAAATTTGAAATTCTGCGACCCTCCCTGTAGGAATAAAAGCAAATTCAGTTCCAAATTGCAGTGACGTCGTAGCAATCTTGCGATCGGCTAAGATTTAAAGCCGATTTGGCCTTTACTCCGACCGCAAGGCTTGTAGTTAACAAACATATCGATTTTGGTATTGCTATCATTATTTCGAACTTCAAATAAGACAAATTTACTTGCTTAAAGTTTAATGTTTAATCCAAAATGCCATTTGTTTGAAAATGGGGTCGCAGTCGGATCGTACAGTGTGTGCCGGGCTTTAGGCCTATACTAGTCGCGTAAACAGAGTTCTCACTGGTTTTACAGAACGGGCAATGTCTAAAGCACGTAGACCTCGTAGGAGTTTACCTCGAGACCCAAGATGAAAATATTCTTCGTCTTTGCAAGATCTTAGTTTTGGAAGTATCTTGCTAATGACCGATTAAAAGAAATTGAGAAGATCGTTATAACGCGGCGCAAAAATTACAATTCATAAATTGTAATTAAGGACCGGTAATATCGGAGGAAGGTGTGAGGTTGAAAGTAGGATGTTCAATATTGCAGATATATCGACTGTCTAGTTGTGAGGGGTCATCATCTGTAGCTTCAGTTGTTAAAACCCCGTTATTTGAGCATTCAACTGTTTTTGTGGGATCTATATCTGTACCTCGCTCAGCTAAGATATTCGAATTCACTTCAGGGGTCTCTGCGGATACTGCTTTTGAAGCATCCGTATTGCTTTCTGGAATGTCCTCTGTTACGGGTAGGTGATCTAGGAGCCTTTGGGACATATCGATATAAGCAGCAAATCTGACGTCTTCGAAATCATATGTCAAAGTGCGTGGATTGAATAAACGTACCGTCTCTTGAGTTGATGGATTGGTATGAATATCAGCTTTGATAACATTTCTTGACGATGGAATGTCGTACGCAGTGCGGTCCATAGGATGGTCTTTTATCTTAGGTAATGGTCTCGAGGATATATCCAGCTTCGGTAGAGGCCGCTGATCCATCTCTGATGGGTACATGGGTGTTGTTCGTTCCCGAGTAGGCTTAAACATCTCCTTTTGTTGATTTTTGTCGGGGGCTTCATCACTAATTGTTTCATAGAAGGACTCCTCTGAGGGGTGTACCTGTTCTGCTTGGATGGTGCAGCCACCTGATTCCATAGTACCAGGATGTGATCTTATGCCTGGCCGGTATATCTTTGCACTATATGTATGGAAATCCGGAGACACTATCTGTAGCTCTTCTGTATCTCTTGGCATCATCCTTACATCCCAAGACCCTCTGTCGCTCAGGTCATCTCTTCTTCTTTCTTCAGATGATAAATCAAGAGTACCTTTTCGGTTCCGTTTGAATTCATGGAGGAAGTTGATTCTTATAAGAAGGACAGTGGGTATCAATATGATGACAATGCCTGCAAATGTAAAAAGAATGGCAAATTGAAGACTAGATTTGGTTGATTCTGGAGGCCATGTTCCTGGATCGCTGGTTGGATCCTTTTCAATCAAGCCTCCCGTTCCAGCCGATGTGTTGTCATTTATTTGACTGGTCTGACCCTCCTCAGATGAGGTTGGTAGTTTCATGGTTGTCATCTTAACAGTAACTGAAGGTCGTGTTCCAGTAATACTGTTTCGATACGTTGTA
>JAPZVO010001782.1:0-13944 GCA_029962745.1 Echinometra lucunter | reverse complement strand
AAAATGAAATAAGTTCGTTATTCCGAAGGTTCCTTAATCCGAAAATGAAATAGGGTTCGTAATTCCGAAGGTTCGATAGTCCGAAATGAAATAAGGTTCGTTAGTCCGAAAATAACTAACGAACTTACGAGCCTTATTGCATTTTCGGACTAACGAACCTTCGAATAACGAACCTTATTCGTTTCGGACTAATGAATCTTCGGAAAAACGAACCTTCGGATTAACGAACCTTCGGAATAACGAACCTTCGGAATAAACGAACCTTAGGAATAACGAACTGTAACCCTTACTTCGACCTTTTTTTTTTGTCATGGTTCATTGTTTTGGTGCTTATCCTATACGTTCTGTCACCCTTAACTCTTCTCGCTAAAATTTTTTTTTGAATTATTATTATCATTTATTTGCGCAAACTTTAAAGACTGATGACACAAAAATGATTCCGCACTATAATCATTCCCAATACTCCAAAAAATCAGGAGACGATTCAGAAAGGTATGATCAGGGTTCACTGGGTCAAACGGGTTTCAAGGTTCAATAAAGAGGGCATCAAATTAAATATCCATTAGGGAGAAGAAGGAATGAAATATATTCGGATGTTTTTACATTTCTGTGGCAGATAATAATAGTGGCTGGTGGAATTCAGTGGAGAGTTCAGGACGAAGACACTCGTGTCATTCCACATTTTTCCATATGCCAGACGACAGAGAATGACAAAAGTGATTTCCGGATGATGAATGTTTATCTGAAGTGATACGACAGAATACTGCGCGTATATAAAGAACATAAATGTACAGGAAAACAGAATATAAAAAAAGTTTGTAAGTTATTTGAAAGATGAGTAGTAGCTTTTTTGAACAATACTATTTACGACGATTCTCCCATTATACGGTTATGTATCATCACATCACTCCTATGTCTGCTAACATGACATAAAATCAATCAGTTACCAAGGTAACTGTGCATCATTTTGTTATATTTTCAAGTGCTATACACTCTTAGAAAAATGTGCCATTTAGAACCCTTTTTGTCCCGTATTTAGAACCTCCCAGAAAAAAGGGGTTCTTTATATGGTTCTTTATCATTGTTTATATTTTCAAGAACCTCAAAAGGTTCCTTGCACAACCAGTAATGGTTCTAAAGACCCCTTTAGAGAACCTTTATAGGCTATTATTATCATCTTTTTTTGGAAGAACCTTTAAAGGTTCCAAATATGGGACAAAAAAAGATTCTTATTAGCACCACCCCCCCCCCCAAGAGTATACCACCACCACCACCACCACCACCATAATTATCACTTGTTTTTTATTTATTGTAGCACATCCTCTCTTACCAATAACCTCACCGAACACAACTAGGCCTAGCATCTTCATTGCTTATCAAGTCATTTCATTAGATTAATCCTATATTCACAGCCATTCAAACCATTATCATTATTTTCAGTGCCATCCGTTGCATCACATCACCATCAACACTATCACCGCCATCACCACAACCATCATCCTTCTGCTACACTTGCCATCAGCCATACCCACCATCTTAAAGTGAGTTGTACCCAGGCCATCATTGTGATCTTTAACTACTGACATGGTGGTAAAAGTAGACGAATTGTTTATCAATTTGTCTGAGAATGTAATATGAAACACTCCTTAAATTTTCAAGAAAATTTGTCACCATTAACTTATGAAGGAAATTTTTAAACAACAGAAAGCCTCCTCGTTGCGCTAGAGGCAGGGCTCTCTAAGGGCATTTCGATTCGAAATGAAGACAGTAGGGACGACAGACACTCCTAATAACTGTAAGTGTCCTTGTTTTGGTTTTGTTTTTGTTTGTTTGTTTTGTTTGTTTGTTTTGTTTTGTTGTTTGTTTTGTTTTGTTTTTTGTTTGTTGTTTTTTGTTGTGTTGTTGTTTTTTTGTACAGATGTGTATTAACCATAATATGATAATTCATGTCTGGGACCCACCTTTGACATGACCATCCGAGACATGACTCGGGTTCGAACCTGGGCCCCGTTTCATAAACTTGTTATCAGTATTCAACTTCCACATTTCTATGACAATTTGCTCTCAGCCAATCAGATGCAAGGATTTCAGTAGCTTTTAACAGTTATTGCAACTTGTATTGATAACAAGTTTGATGAAACGGGACCCTGGGTCGGATCAGAGTCAGATGGCAGGCAAAGACAAGAGCCATAAAACTATGGACGTTACCCCGCGATGTTACCGCTAGACCAACTCTCGACTCCTAATTACTACAGACAATCGTTTGTTTTTATACCGAACAAAAATAGTTCATTCGCATTGACACTTTTCCCCTGGTTTCAACCAAATATGGGTCTGGGTAAGCCCGGATATTGGAAGGAGTATAGAATCAGATTGTATCCGGTCTATAACCTGGGAGTGTCTGGTGTAATTGGGAGGGATGTCATCGTCTGATGAAGAGGGAAGCTTTGATAATGACACCGCCTTTCAAATGAGACAGTTCGTCAGTCAAAGAGGAAGCGCCAAAGTTCGTCTCAAAGAAAATGAATAAAATAATTTCATACAATAAAAATAGAAGATGACTAAATGTTTAGGGGTTGGCATTCGTTCACCGTTATAAAATTTCTCTAAGTTTCTCTCTCTCTCTCTCTCTCTACCCCCCCCCCCCCCCCCAACAAACCGACTGCTCTTTTAGGGTTTGTCTCAACTGACTTTTCCATACCCTCTAGATCTAGCATATAACAGTGATCATTGGTGTATGCTTCATGAAATATCTTTCAGGAAATATTTCGGTTAGTACACGGGACATAATCGATGGGGTGACAAAACCTCGTATCTTAAAAAAGTCAAATGTTCAGGAGATTTGAAAAACATGGCTGCCAAAGCCCTACAAGCAGTGGCATCGCCTTCCCTTTGACATGCCGAGCTGGCTTCATTTTTGGAGTAAGGGAGCTGGGATTTGGACAGGAAATCACTTGAATGATTATCTGGAGATTAATACAGAAAAGTAATTTTCACCAAAATTACTATCTTACACGGTTTTATCACCCCACCATTTTAGGGTGGGGCAGCTTGCTTGGGTACGTGCCTGAGGTGCTGTTTTATAGACATCATAGACAATGATAGAGGGCAAAAGTAAGCAGTTTCTTTTAAATGTATTTGTGGTATGGATACTGCATTTCGAACAAACCACATTCATGTAGAAACAAACAAGCGAATTCCACACCACAGATACATTTAAAAGCAACTGCTTACTTTTGCCCTCTATCATGTCTACATAAAGCGGCACCTCAGGCACGTACCCAATCAAGCTACCCCACCCTAAAATGCATCGCTCCAAGTGAACTTGTCTACCTAGACTAGTCTGTTATTAAGTTGGCCTAATTAAAACATGAAATCTATATTTCAAGATGTAAACATTCTTGGATTTGTATCCCAGAAGAATTAATGTAGTAAACAGAAGTTGTTGTTCTAACAAGTAACATGCAACGTTGGAGTCAACAAATTCTAGGACCGATCATGCCGATGTTTCAGAACGGTGGGTCGATCTGTATGAAACTATACGGAACTGAAAATTGATTTCTCCATTTACAATTTTTTAAATATTTATATAAAACAATAAGCACGGTATTAATTTCATTAAATGACGCATATACACACAGTTGTTTTCCAATAATCGCGATAGCAGCAACACAAAAAATTAGTATACCCAAACTACTTAATAGAATATGTCATGGTCAAAAAAGTTTCTGTCTTGTTAATACCATTTTTTGGTGTCAGAAGAATTTTTTTTTTTTTTTTTTTTGGTTTTCTTTCTTTCTGACAGAGTACCGGGGTCCGCTTATAATAGCTGCATTATAATGCAACTTGGTTTTTTAACCAGGACTGAATATTTTGCTTTTATGCATAGGTCCTGATTTCATTCTGTTACACAAGAGCTGCAATACGAAAGTATTACATAAACTTATGACCTGATTTATAATGAACTTTCCCTGCACCAGACATTCACGATGACATGGGCATTGAATTAACTATCTCAGCTCATAAGCTTTTAAAAAAAAATGATATCCCATAGAATTCCACATTTGATGATTGCAAACAGCTTTCTGCCTTACGTGAGAGCCAGTACTAAAAATTGACGTGTAGACACAGGAGTTAGAGTGAGCTTTATATTCCATTATTTTCCTCTCTCTCTTTTTTTTTTTCTTATCCAGTGCCATAACTTTCTGCTCTAAGCTCCGATGCTCCTGGCATCTGTTACAATGAATTTTTACAGCCTAGCCTATTTGCCATGCGCTTGGCCACGACCCTTCCCTGAGGAAGAAAATGATATTCGAACGGTACACCTGTTGTACCAGTATGGGATCCGAAAAAAGGACACCACCCCCTCCCCCTCTCACGAAAAAAAGGTATCTCGCGACCTTTTTCTTGAAAAGCTAAACCATGCAGACCAATTCAACCAATGATGTCTCAGGAAAAGAGGGGGAAGGAGGAGGAAACAACTTATAGCAGTACAGCAATAATCAATTTGATATTCTAGCACGGAAATAACATTTGAAAAAAAAAGCATGCATGTATTATCCAGTATTGTAGTTTTTCCTGAGCTATGCCAGTTGTATTTTCTTTTGTGGTGCAAGTTTGGCCAAGTGACGCTTAAAAAAGAAGAAGAAGAAAAAAAACCCATACGACAGACCCCCATCTGCCCAATATATTCCACTGTGCTTATATGCACGATGACCCGTAGAAATAGGAAAATCGTGTGTGGTAGACTTAAATAACTCAAAAGAAAACTAAAGAGAAGTAAATTGATATGATTTTTTTTTTTTTAATTTTCCCCGCTTAAGTTTGTTCAGCTAAGTTTCTGAAAGTTGATGCAAACTCTATATTTGCAGGCTAGGAGCCTGTTAACTGGAGTATAAATGACATATCGGTAACGATCACATTTGACAAACGAATAAATAGAAAATGACTGATTAAAAGCACGGCGGAGAGCATTACAAACTTCCGGAAAATCGATTTATGAAAGAAAATATGAAAATATGAAAAAGGAAAAGAGAGCAGAAAAACAAAATGTATTTGTATCGGTAGAAGTCACTATGAAGACTAAAGTCGCCAAATCATGTCTGGTTTTCGCATGATTTCAGTCTCGTCCTTTCATCGAGTTTTCTCCAGCAAGCTATAAACATAAACAACTTCACCAGTAATAATCATTACTATTGCTAATTTCACCATAGCCAAGATAAAAAATCTTGAATAGCGTTTATGAATGATTATTCAGTCAACTGTTTTGTGACCAAACAGAAAGAAAAAGATGGAAAGCATATTTTGCTGAATTATAATGGTATTAAACACATGTGAATAGTAAAAAAAAAACAAAACAAAAACAGAGTGATCTAGTGGAATTTACTTCAAGAAATCGTGGCATGTCGAAAACGCTCCCAGGTGTACCGTCATTTTAGATTTATTTTCCAGAACTATTGAACACTTCCGGGCTAAAAGTTGGCAAAGAATAATTATAGCATGCTAACGTCTCTTACAAAACCTTCTGGAGAACTGAGGGTGGGGCTACACAAAAAGAATAACATCATGGCGACAGCGGTGTATATGTAGACAGGATTTTTTTTCAGTAGGGGGCACTAAGGGGGGCATCCCCTTTCTGAAGGGGGCTCAGGAGGCGATTTTGTTTCTTTTGTTTCTGTTTCTGTGATTTTTGGTGGGGACACCTGGGGGCAGGTGCAGTGGTGAGAAATGCATTCGAATTTCTGGCAAAATCTTATCCTTTTAATCGTTATATCTTATAGCCCACAATAGCTATCGAGTATCGAGGAAAGAAGTCGACAGTCGACCTGACTTTACCAACTTCCTGTGTAGTCTGAATGCTGCAGAAAGCAACTAAAATTTTTCAAACAGACACTTGCAAATTTCCCTTCAGAATAGAAGACACCAATAATACTTTTCATTAAAGATAAACACAACCGATTCAAAATCACTTCTGATGTCCTTTGGAGGGTAATTTGAAGTGTTTATACAAATTTTGATTTCTTATTTACTCAATTCAGTGGGGTATGGCAAGTGCAGCCGTTAGAAGGGATTTTTCCTTTTTTTCTCTCTCTCTCTCTCTAACTCTGGGAGCGCTTTCCAAGTTTTCCAGGTGATCCAGGTGATCAACGTAGCATCCCTCCTCTCTCAATTTCTCTTTTCAAAATAATTGAATTTTCGCCTTCTAAGAAGAAGAAGGGTGTCCCCTATTATGTTATGAGTGGATAATAAAGAAAAAAAAATCATACAAAAGGACACAACAACGATCGCATCATCTAAACATTCTCCGTCTCAGGAGAAATAAATGCATACTAGTCATGAGTAGTGCAAAGAAGTTGTCGGTATGACTTGCTTGACCTCGGTATAAACTCAAGCTATAATACAAGAGCTACATGTTGAAAGTATCTTGCGCTTGTCATTGCATAATGGGTTTATTTTGACATTTTTCATGATTATAGTGATTGACATAACAGCTGGAGCACCGAGCAAACTCAAGTACTTTCCTCCTATCTTCTGTGGTTGACCCGTCTGCGTTCGTGTAAATTACATTTTATGGGCATGCCCCCCCCCCCTTTTTTTTCTCTCTCTCTCTCTATCTCTGTCGGTCTCTGTCATTTTTTGGCTATTTCATTTCCCATTTCCCTATATTTCCTCAAAAACGTTGACCATACGAGTAGCGGCTGGTTGAGATCCGATACAGAAAGTTAATGTCGATCCCAGATGAAAATTCATACTACAAAATAATCCTGAAAATAGTGGGCGGGGCGATTATTTTCTCACAAAATATTCTAAAAAGGGAAAACCAGTGTAAAATAAAGCCAACATTCATGGTTTGTATACCAAAGTAAATTACGCAGAGCAATAAGTATATACATGAAGAGGAAACTAAAGAGAAAGTTTGCTTCGCTTGGAGGAAAATACAACAATCAATCAACAACAAAGCAATAGACAAATAAAAAAACAAAACGTGGACTCTTTAATTATTCGTTTTAATTCTCTCTTTAGTGCCCGAAGAAAATTACCCGAATGAAGGGGGGTCTCAATGTTTGAATTTGAAGGCTACGAAGGATACAACAAACAAAAAACATAAACATCCTCATCAACATAAGGGTATTATTTCATAAGATAGTTTAAAAGAAAAAGTACATTCAAAATGGAAAAAAAAAAAGAAGGAAGAACGGTATCGGGTATGCTGGTACCCAACATCGCTACGAGACAAACCTATTCTTACAAAGTGACATTCGTGAGCTGAAGCATAGGGCTCACGGGAAATAATGGAAGACGAAGAGGCAGCTGTGGGTGGTAGAAAGGACGAGAGAGAGAGACGAGAGAGAGAGAGAGAGAGAGAGAGAGAAGAAGGAGAGAGATGAGGAGAGAGAGGAGAGAGAGAGAGAGAGAGGAGAGAGAGGAGAGAGAGATGAGAGAGAGAGAGAGAGAGAGAGAGAGGGGGGGGGGTGGGAAGACATCGAAGAGGAGAGTAAATGCAATGCATGATAAAAAACTAAGACCCGGAGAAAGGGTATGTCTAAATGATTAGATTGAAGAATACTGAAGAAATTAAAGAACTAAAAGAGCAAAAACAGCCACGAATTCGAAGTTAGTCCAGTATGATAAGACAAATATGATAAGGTGAATCCTGGCCCATGTGATAAAGCCCACTCGATAGATCCACAGGCAGCTAGGTTTCGATTTGAACATACCACATGTTATGAATGACATCCGACGTACATTCACTGAGCTGACATCGATAATTTGGGCAGTGGAAAACCAAATGTTCCTGACGAGGTTCAGGGGCTTGCACAAATCAATTACCTACAATTGTCACATTGAACTTGGTCGCCAATTATACACCTGACGGCTCTGCGTTCAAGCTAGACTGGATTCAGACGCAAGAGAATAAGGATTATTTCTTTCCAAAATTTCATCGGAACCCATGTCATGTCATGTGGAATGGAAGTAAAATTGTCGCGCCTTACATTCAATTCAATTCAATTCGATTGGTATTTATTTCATTTCTAACAGAAAGAAAAACAATGGCATTACAATATTATACAGAAAATATATGCACGCATTCATTTTTTTTCTTGATAACTATATACAAGTACAATGTACACATGAATAGATTATTAAAATGAATTGTCAAAAGAAAT
The DNA here is from genome assembly GCA_029962745.1 of Echinometra lucunter. NCBI lineage: Eukaryota > Metazoa > Echinodermata > Echinoidea > Camarodonta > Echinometridae > Echinometra > Echinometra lucunter. The sequence goes on along the minus strand of JAPZVO010001782.1, from coordinate 5,776 downwards.
TCTTAAATTCTGAGGAAATGGGTGGATCCACTAAAAAGCAATGCTTGTAATTTGTGGACATTAATATAGACCTCAGAAATAATCTAATGAATACCCTGTATGTTTGACATTACTCCATGCCATGATATCAATAATTAACCCAACATGGCGCATCTATGGCCTGAATCTCATTAGTCGTCATTTGCCTTTAAGGTTAGAACCGCGTCAGTGATTTTAGCCAGTTTACGCGTCATTAAAGAGTGTATATCGTTTAAAATATCAGAGAAACGTTTTTTTTAAGTGGGGGGGGGGGGGTAGACACCCAAACAGGCAGAGTCCAGGAGCTGTAGGGAGCCTCCTAAAGCCCTTGGGTTTTTATGGTTTTGCAAGCCTATATGAGCAATTTACAATTTAGATATTAAGTTTTTGTTATTTGTTTTTAATAGCCTAAATTGTGTGTGTGTGTGTGTGTGGGGGGGGGGGGGGGGGGTTACGTGGCGCTTACGTGGCCCCTGAATACAAGTACAGAATGAAAAGAATAAACAGTAACAACAACTTAACAACTGATGCATGAGTTGATTGCTTTGACATGTTTTTTTTTAACACCTGACGGGCAGCAGCCGTTGGAGCACTTAAAATCAAATCAAAACAAAACAAAAACAAAAACAAAAAAAAGAGAGCAAAAACGTGTACCTATGCTGTTTTAAGTTACTTATTTTTCTTTAAGCAGTCATGAAATATTTAGGAGTCTCTAAATTGACTGTCGTATTTTTGTCTTTTTATCTATCATCTTCGGTTTTTAAAATTTAAATATTCTAACGATATCTCAAATCTGAATAGTATGTTTCAAACATTATCTTAAGAATCTACAATCTAGTTATCTTGTTTCATTGTCGTAATTAAGCATTTTGATTAAGTTTACCAAATGGTGGAATTTCAAAGCCGATAATGATTTCGCTCCTCATTTTGACAGATCACCAAAGCTACCTCTACGATGTTGTGCTTCTCACTTTTTTAGTTAAGATACTGAAGTTTGTTTTATTTCCACATAATGCAAGTAACACAATTAAATAAACATACATATACTTATTCTTGGAATAACAATATTTAAAATAAATTTGCATATGAAAAATAATACATTTTACTGTTTGTAAGTATTAATTAAAATTAAATTAAGAAGAATAAATCAGTGGAGGAGTCTATTTAAAGAAGCAAAGCTTGTATTGTATAGACCCCTATCTGGCTTACAAAATGATACAATAATAATGTAATATGAACGTATATGTGCTTTTATGTTATTCCACCCTCCCCCCCCCCCCCCCCCCCCCCCCCCCCCCCGCGGCCCGACCACAGAAAAGAAGGAGTGATATGATTTACACTGGTTGGTACATGTAAAATACAAAATAAAAGAATGAAAAAAATTAATGAATTCAGAGAGAGAAAGGGAGAAAAAATAGAGAGATGTAGATGAAGGATGAAAATGGTGAAGATGAGCGATGGAGGACGGAGAATTTTATATTACGATAACTTTTGCAAAGCTTTTGATCTTATTATAGTGTTATTTTCATTAGCAAGTTTATGTTGAATATATGCATTCCATTCGTGCTGACAATTAACAGTTATATCTAAAAAGAGCTTTTTAAGTCTTTAAGCTTTTAAGGTTGTACAAGTATAGTTCATTTTTAAGACTTTATTATTTAAATATAGAGCGCGAGTGTGAGAACGATAGCTTTTATTGCAAATGATTCTCATCAGTCTTTTTTGTAAAACTAAAACTTTATTGAGATATTGTCTGTTAGAGTGACCCCATGCGAGTATACCATAATTCAAAAGGGATAGGACGAGAGTGCAGTATAATAAATGTAGGGTGGACTGGGCGAAGAAATGTTTGATTTTGTTAATGACACCGATATTCCTTTTAGTACCATGTTTACTGTACATGTACCAATGCGATGCATCCTTTCAATGTTATTTTGTGAAGAACATTTCTAATACATGTATTACAAGCATTCACCAGCCTTTTGCGCCATGGACAAAAGTGCAAGATCGGCCAAGATACGAGTTTTGTGATATAATCTCACTGGCTTAATGTCAGACTAGACAGAAGTGATGCCTGGTAAATCATGGTATCTTCAAAGTCAAGACTTGTTAGCATTCAAAGGACAGGGATCTCGACCTTTTCATGGTCTTCCAACGAGTTTCTATTGATCGAAAGGCCTTGTAAATACCCCCGCACGTTCATGGTCCAAATCTAATTGACTTGCCAACGTTTAGCAGTGATTATTTCATTAATCTCATTGTGGTCCAGCGATCTGTTTTCCCATCAATCAGGGTTGGAACATTTTAGATTTTATTCACAATCATTTGACGGAATGAAGTTAGCAGAATGTTTGGAATTCCCAAGTGGATGAAAGTACTTTGGGGTTAGGTGATCGTCTAAATGAAGTTGCGTTCATGTGCCTACTCGAAGACATTGTTTTGACGACTTGACCCTTAAAAAGGAGGTTTAAGCATGTTGCTTTTATTCACTTATTACACAAAAACATTACTTCATCGTCCAGCAGATTGCAAAACAAAAAACAAAACAAAAACAAAAAACAAAACATGTGGATTTCACGTGAACCAAGCTACAGTCAAATGTACATTTTGATTGATGTGCATCAGGTTTGTCCCAAGGTTGCGGATTACAACAGAATGATGTGCTGATACAAGAAACGTTACGACTGGAGGAATCTTGTAACTTATAACCAATCACCGTTTCGCAGGGAGATCTACAGGATTCTGTGATCATAGGCATACGATACCAGAAGGGGGGGGGGGGGGCTGAAGACGGCACCCCTAGAGTTTTTGAAATTACCAACATTATGAACGATTTTTGGATCTCGTTCACAACAACTGTAAAGCATACTTTGAAGATGAAATCACTATTTTCATACTAAAAAAGCGTTCAAAGCTGATTCATTAACATGATTCATTGGCATAATAAATTGGATATCAACAGCAACGTTTAGCGTTTTGCAGATAAATTCTCGAACTTTGATCGGTGAAGGTTATCCTAATCATCTACGATTTGCGTATAGTATAATTATGGAAAAGTTGGATTTCTTTTTCTTTTTTTTTAAATCCAAATTTTTGTCCAGGTTTCAAGGAGAATGAAACCCTAGGGAAAAAAAATCAATTTTAACAAAAAGAGATGATAGAAACCATGGCAGGTATAGAAGGACAACTCTCCATATGTTTTGTACACGAAATTTCATATTTTCCCCATTGTCTCTCAAGGTGCAGCTTGTCTCCTTCTTAGCTCAAGATATGGGAAAATGTATTTGACAAAACATAATTGAGTGAATAGAGAGACATGCAAGCAGCACCTTTAGAGATAATGGAAAATATACAATTTTGTGCACAAAACATATTGAGAGTTATCCTTCTAAACCTGCCATTGTGAAGCAACACTGTCAATTTGCGGATCGCCACAGAAAGTTAACTGAGACTTTTCAAACTTTCATAACTCTCTCATTTCATAACTGATTTTGATGAAACTTTTTTTTTTTTCAAAATTGCTTCTCTGTATCCTCTTTTCATTAAAATGGATATTTCCCAGGGTTTCATTCTCCTTGAAGAGCAACTGCAAAAGCGAGTGTATAATATCACTAACACCGACTGATCATCAACTTGTACTTGTTAACGTAATTTCATTAGGTGGATTAGAAGATGAAAAAACAGAATTCTAATCAGATAACCGAGGAGCGTAGTATGGCAAATCAATTAGACATTACGATGACGCATTAATACCATACATTTGGCGACAGCAGAATCTGAATTATCTTATAATGAGAATCGAGTTTAAGTGCAGGAATTGCAATCAAATGGGAAGAACAGATTCAAATCCTAATTCTTCGAAAAAACCACTTGTTCGATAAGATACGATATATATTTCACCTCGATGTGAACTTCTCTAGAAATATCCAAGGCGGTTCGACGACCTTTGGTATTTTCTTTCTTAAATGAGAGCCGATAATTGAGCGCTGTGAACTTATATCATACAGTGATGATGAAACCAACATGAACCGCACTTCGTACGATTACGAAATTTATACCGACTACATGTAATACAGTATTTTCCATCAGTTATCGTCCATATCAATAATAACCTCAGTTGCTTTCTATTATCATCAATGTATATTTTCTTGGGCGATGATTAGAATATAATTTATGAAACAAATCGCGATTAAGACATTATATGTTCAGTATATTATGGTTACCGGTCAGTATGTACCACAAACTTATATGGGGTGCATGGGTTGGGGAAGGACGGTGAGGAGGGGGAGGGGGAGGGGGAGGGGGGTGGAGAGGTAGGGGCATATAAAAGGCGTTGACTTGTATGCCCTATATAGTCATGGGGCAAATCTCAGCTCCAAAGCGACCGAGCTTTCTCCATTTGCCCCACCCGTCATATTCTTCAGCAAACTCCCCATTATGTCGTATGTGATGCCATAAATATGGAAGAAACACAAGACAAATAAACCGAATATTTATCCATTCATATGTGAAATAAATCTCTTGCATGAAACTATGGATTGTGCTAAAATCCTAACGATATTTTTAAAAAGAGCAAAATATGAATAGCTTTAGCCTTTACTTCATCACTATTCTCCGTTTGTTCAATAGTCATACAGAAGGCAATGAAAGGGGAGAAATAGAAATAAATGGATAGCAAGATAGGAAAGAAAGAGGTTGGACCGCTGAAAGAATGATCATCAAGATCATATCAATGAATACACAAGATAATGTAACACAGGAAGAACCGTTAGTTAATCTTTCCAACTGATTGTTCCGTAACTAAAGTAACTACAGGACGTTGGAAACAAAAATACGATAACATGATCGTTAATATCCTTCTTGTATTCGAAACATGACACGAAAATGAATAATGATGTTGACAGAATAATCATTGGGTTCATCTACTTTCACAACTCCATAGTTTTATTCCCTCATCATATGTCTCCATTGATCATATTCACTTCTGATCCCTGAACATGTCTAATTGAAGTTAATCACCTAATTTCCACCTTCCAAATTCGGGGATCGGCGACGGAATTCGTCGAACCTTCACAATAAGAACCGATCTCGGAATTGGTGGAACGTAATCGAAAGTGCAAGGCAAGTTTCATGGTCGCAGGGACGCTTACCATCAATCAAGATTGGAAAGATAACGTTACTAAATTCAGCGGGAGTGCCTGTGGGGTCAATAACATCCCCTTCAAGAAAAGAAAGAGGGGAAGAAGAGAGAGAAAAGAAATAAGGAGGAAAAAGGACGCAAGAGAGGAACGTAAGAAATAAAAACACAGAGAGAGAGAGAGAGAGAGTTACAAGTTCAACAAATATTTACGGGTGTTTAATGAAAAATCCCTTTTAATGTTCACCCAATCTCTAGAATAACAAACCCAAGATTGAAGTTGTATCTTGAACTTAGGTGGATTAACCCTCGAGAGCAAAGAACATATCCCCGACAGACTATGCCTTGAAGGCATGATCATGAGAAGAAGAGGAAATTCCCTTCTTATATTTCACAAACCTGGGGGTTCCTCTTCTAAAAAAGTTTGTAAGATTTGAGGATGATGTGGGTTATTACAGATTCCTCAAGAGATGAAAGTTGGCATACACTGTCTTTTGCTCAAGATATACTTGAAGTCTTTGAGGGTCTCTCTGAAATGCTACTGTTTCAGTCCTGGATAGGTCGTAGGGCATAGTTTAAAGGTGGCCGCGTGGATTTGCGAGTATCTTTTATACTTTTATG
>JAPZVO010001781.1:0-13949 GCA_029962745.1 Echinometra lucunter | reverse complement strand
TTTTTTAAATTTTTACCACGGCATCGTGGTCTAAATTCACGATCAATGGTGGCATGCCAATTTTCACGTTACGTGTATTGTCAAAATCAACGAATGGTCATATCTCACAAACTGGATCATGAATCATCTTCAAAATCGAAACAGACATCACATCTAAGACCTATATCATGCATACGCAAAACCAGAACTCTACATCAATCAAAAAAATTTTAACAGCGTTTTTTTTTTTTTTTTTTTGAATGTCTACGTCGTTTTCTTGTCCATCTTTTCCTTTATATATCCATAATGAAGATTATTTCGACAAAAATAACTCTATTTTTTGAAGGTTATCCCTGTCCATTTTATCTCCAAAAAAATTGTGGAAATTGTTGCGGCTTTTCTCTCAGTAATCAAATGAAATACAATAATATCAATATCATTTTCCTTAAAGACCAATCATCCACCTATCTGTCAGCCCTGATATTTTTGTACTAAAAGGTCCATCTTAATGATATTGTACACACGTATTACGCTTAACAGGACATGTTTTCCCTTAAATTTTCAAAGTCATCAAGTCATTGTGACGTCATTTAGGCACCATTTTGTAAAAATCACCTAAAGGTTATATCTTCATAACAGAATGTCATTTTTGATTCATATTTGGCTTGATGAATGTTTATATCAATCTGAACAAATCTGTCATTAAAATACGTGCGCGTACGCGTACTTCCGCGCATCAGTGCGCGCGCAAAAATTAAAAATGCTCAGAATCGCTTCAAATTCATTTTGCACACGTCTCAGGCAATTTTAGGCATTTCAAAAATTTGCGCGCGTTCGCGTCCACGCGCACGTCATGCCCACGCGCAGGTCCTAAATGACGTAACAACGCCGTTTTTTCACTTGATTCGCATTTCTGATACTTTTTTTTAACAATTTACATCAATTTGGAACCAATTTCAACTAACCATAAGGTCGGACGCGCGTGCCAAAGAAGAAGGGAATGTAGAATCAAGAACTAAGTTAGTTGAAATTGGTTCCAAATTGATGTAAATTGTTAAGAAAGTATCAGAAATGCGAATCAAGTGAAAAAACGGCATTTTTACGTCAGTTCAGTTTCAGTTCAGTTTTTATTTTTCTCATTTCCAACAAAACAGTAGACAAAATCCATCATAAATACAGTTATAACAATTGAAATATAATAAAGAAACATGGAACACAATATATATATATATATATATATATATATATATTCATCTAAATTATACATTTGAAACTTAATATGGATCATGAGATATTTGTGGCTGAAAATTACATGCTGGAAATGGAGAGGTCCACTGTGAAGCTGTGCTTGTAAGTCGTGGACCCCTCAAATCAAATTATTCATTATTATTATCTATATAGGGCATTTTAGCGGCGCATTAAAAACACATATTTTTTGTCTGCATGAGATCTGTGCAATATCAGGGCATATTGTATAAAACGCCGAATTCCCCATAGGCTCATGTACAAAATTTGCCGTGCAATATTATGCGATATTGCATGGTCTCTTCGCGTGCGCGCAATAAAAATAACACGCGCAATAAGGATTACAATGCGCGGATACGCAATACACGCAATGCACAAACGACACTTTGATGACGTCATAAAGAGGTAAGTCAAACTGTGATCAAAATAAATGTATGATGGGGGCCCTTTTTAGTTTGCTGAAATGACATTTATTGAATTTAAATCCATTTTCTGTTGGGTTTAGATAATAATAATTATATTGGATGGCTTTATTTCATGGAATACCAGGAATATTCCACTCGTTAGGGCCAATATTGCACTCGTCTTCGATTCGTGCAATATTGGTCCTAATTCGTGGAATATTCTCTGGTATCCCATTCAGAGCCATCCAATATAATATAAATATTAAATTACATAATTAAAATAATGATAGTGGCCAAAAGAGGGGAAGAAAAATGTGAAATAAAGTGATAGTGATGATATTGACAATAAAAGAAGGGACAATCTAAGTACAACAAGGAGAGCTAGGTTTTATACGTAGCCAATAAAAATGTCTTTAGTTTTCTTTTGAACCTGCGCGTGGGCATGACGCGCGCGTGGACGCGAACGCGCGCAAATTTTTTGAAATGCTTAAAATTGCCTGAAACGTGTGCAAAATGAATTTGAAGCGATTCTGAGCATTCTTAATTTTCAATTCAATTCATGGTTTATTTTGCAAAAAGCAGACATGGCAAAATACAAACAAAAATGCACATGCTGCAGCCAGAGGGCTGAAATGTATGTGCTCACAGTAATAGATTAAGTAGAACATGTTGAAATAGAACAAATCAGCGGTTTAAACATTTAAAAAGTTAAGTAGTTACAAAGTTCAAAAGGTTAAAAAGCTGGCCTGGTTACAAAAATACAATTTTAAAACTGTACAAGGTAAAATTGATATTGAGATTAATAAATGGGTTATAAAGGTCATTGATGATTAAGAAGGTGAATGAAATAGGGTACTGCACTTTGTTTGAAACGGGAGGTCTTACATTTATATTGGCTAAACTTTTGCATATTTCGTAAAATCATACCAGAATATTTTCGTTCAGGAATCCAGCCTATACAGTGTGGGTTTTTTGTTAGAGATTCAGCAAAATCAAGACATATTTTTTCTCGCCTTACTTCCAAACGTTCAAGTTGGTATCTTTTGAGAGCATCTTCATAATCTACATAACTTTTACCTAAAATAATTTTACATATTCTTTTTTGGATTCTTTCTAAACTTTGACTTTCTTCTACAGTAAGACCTCCATTAAAAACAGGTGCACAATACTCTAAAACAGGACGTATATACCCAACATATATTTGAATTAAGTCTGGAATAGGTAATTTGTAATGCTTAACCATTCTAAACATGTAGAGTTTCCGACTACATTTCTTTAAAACTTCATTTATTTGGGTATCCCATTTCAAGTTTTTTTGAATGTATACTCCAAGAATTTTTACAGTTTCTACATAACACAATAACGTATCTCCAATATTTAATATATCTGGGGTAGATGGGTTTTTCATAAATGTCACCCTCATAGCAGTACACTTTTGAGGATTTAGTCTCATGTTGTTACTTTCTGTCCATTCCAATAACTGATCTAATACATCTTGTAATATTGATTGCCTTGGTAATGTTCGATCTTCAAGTATAGTGAGATCATCGACATATTTGAAATAAGACAATGATTGATTCTGGCATGCATCATTAAACATAACTAAAAATAAAATGGGGCCTAACTTCGTTCCTTGCGGGACACCTGCATGCGTAGGTACATATTCAGAAAGTACATTTTGATATTTTACACACTGTGGTCGTTGTTCTAGAAAACTTATTATCCAGTTAATTACGAATGATCTAACATTGAGATCAATCAATTTCTTAATCAAAATATTGTGATCTAAGCGATCAAACGCTTTGGAGAAATCTGTACAAACAATAGTTGACACAGATTTTGGTTTATCACAATTTTCAAAGATGTTATGTAAAAGTCTAATGAGATAATGAGATGTTGATAACCCAGGTCTGTTGCCATACTGATGAGGATCAATAAACTTCGAGATGTCTTCCAGAAGCCACTTGGCAATAAACGATTCTGCTATTTTAGCGAGGTGGCTTGTTAACGCTATGGGTCGAAGTTGTTCTATCGTTGGTGGTTGAGATTTCGGGATGGGAACAACTTGACTTTTCTTCCACTGTAATGGAACTCTGCCCTGATGAAAAGATGCATTTAGTATATCTGCTAGAGGTTGACATAATTCGTAGGCAAACTCGCGAATAATACGGGGTGGTAAGTCTTCCTTCAGTCCTGCCTTGCTAGTTTTTACTTTTTTAAGCATGTTATAAACCTCATAAGGTTGGACCTCTGGACATACAGTGGATGAAGGTAAGTATGCAGGCAACTTGCTCCTATCCAAGGGTTGCAGGTCTGTTGTTGCTGAAATGAACTGCATATTAATAGCATCAGCCGTCTTCACACAACATTTTGGATCATTATCTGCGATACCTCGTACCTTTATAATTGGTGATTCTAATTTTTGTTTAGTTATGAATTTAATTTGTCTATACCAAAACCCTGGGTTTGTTGTTTTAAGATGTGATACGCGAGTATTGTAATAACGATTTTTATTGTACATTATCATCCGATTAACCTTATTCCGCAAACGTCGCCAGAGCAGTTTATCTTTGCATTGAAAAGCTTTTTCTCTTTTAATGAACATGGCTTTTAACTGTGGAGTCATCCATTCCTTGTCATTACTATTGAGTTCAATTTCTTTGGTAGGTAAGTACTGATTCAACTTTGACAATACAGCATCAAGAAATAATGAACATTTATCAGAAGGATCTAATAGTTGTGATATTTCATTCCATGGATTCTGAGTAATCCACTGGCCAAATAATCGCAAACCACTATCGGGAATAGGACGAATGACTCTTTTATTAACATTCCTTTTATGTCGTGATATAGATGGGAGTGGGTTTAACAATACACAGTTATGATCACTTCTACCAAAGGGTGACATTACAGAAACTGGTGAGTAAAATTTACCACAATTTGTAATAATTTTATCTAAGATATTATTCTCCCTAGTTGGTACATTCACAACCTGATCAAAGTTATCGATATTGAGAATACTTTGAACATTAAGATCATTCATGTCACCTACTATAAATATACCAGCATCAGGGTGTTGCAGGAGTACATTATCAATTGCTGAGGTAATGTGACCAATATATTCAGTTTGAAATTGACTGCGTGGCGGGAAATACAAAACACAAATAACAATACATGAAATGTCACGTGGTAGTAATTTTGGTCTCATGATGACCCATACTGCCTCAATTTCGTCAGGTACAGTGACTGGAAAAATACATGGATTAAAAGAATTGTTAACATACAATGCCACTCCTCCACCTCTTCTTCCAATTCTAGGTTTTGAGAATAGAGTAAAACCATTCATAGATAATGAATGAGGTGGAGTATTTTCATCTGTCCATATTTCTGTTAATGCAATTAAATCTACATGCTTGTCATTAGCAACAGCCTCTATTTCATCTATCTTATTACTGATTGAGCGAACATTACTCAAAATAATACGAGGTATATCATAATCATTGGTTTTTGACAAGACAACTGATTTTAAGTTTGTTCGACTAATGTGTCGTTTCCTTCTATGTATTACTTTCCGTTCTCTTATCAGAGATGGAATGGCTTGCAAGTTTGTGTCTGTGATCAAAAACTCTGATTCTGTTTGTAGATGTCTATCATTGAACCTTCCTCTTCCCTTTGTTCCGCGATGTGTCTTGCGCTTTCGTGATATTCCAAGCTCATGGACGCGTTTCCAAACATCGTAGTTGAGCGCAAAGAATCGCGACGCACAAAGTAAAGATGGATGGTAACCATAGTAACTGAAATCCGAGGAGTAGGAACGTTCTCTCAATCGGAGGGCTCCAGCAGTTGGCTCTTCATCCTCGCTGCAGTTCCAGGAGTGGGGTCCTGGACACCATCGTCGATCGCTGTTACTGATACAGAGGTGGGGTCCTGGGTTGGGTTCTATATCTCCATAAACGATGAGAGATATTTGAAAAGTAGCTGTGGAGTTTGAGTAGTACTGAATATGTCTACCCAAATATTTCAGTGTTTTTATACTCCATATCACTGGTGACTATTTACCACACACAAGGTGTAAAAGAGGACAACTATTACCACATTCATTCCATTCATGATGATTAGGTGTACACAATAAAAGAGTTAGTAGAAGTAGGCCAGTGAACCAGATCAGGGCCATTGTGTAACAACTGGCTTTATGTCACTGAAAAGAGTACCATCAATAGATGAATAGACCTTTGCCATTCATCTCCAGTGTACACACTTGGTACTGACTGCATGCAGTAAAGCTAGTAGTATGGTGTCCATACACATGAAGTACATCCAGGACCAACATTTTAACTTTCAAATGTTCCTTAAATCCCAGCAAAAAAATCACAATTTGTCCACAAGGTGCTTGAAGTTTTAATATAACTACTGGTGCATTATCATAAGGTGCAGAACATGTAAAACAAGGTAAAATCAGCAATTCGCAGAGAGCTCTTAGGGGGCAACCTCAAGTGCACACTCCTCTTCTTTTGATTTTGATTTTTGCGCGCGCACTGACGCGCGGAAGTACGCGTACGCGCACGACTTTTAATGATAGATTTGTTCAGATTGATATAAACATTCATCAAGCCAAATATGAATCAAAAATGACATTCTGTTATCAAGATATAACCTTTAGGTGATTTTTACAAAATGGTGCCTAAATGACGTCACAATGACTTGATGACTTTGAAAATTTAAGGGAAAACATGTCTTGTTAAGCGTAATACGTGTGTACAATATCATTAAGATGGACCTTTTAGTATAAAAATATCAGGGCTGACAGATAGGTGGATGATTGGTCTTTAAGGAAAATGATATTGATATTCCTGTATTTCATTTGATTACTGAGAGAAAAGCCGCAACAATTTCCACAATTTTTTTTGGAGATAAAATGGACAGGGATAACCTTCAAAAATATAGAGTTTTTTTGTCGAAATAATCTTCATTATGGATATATAAAGGAAAAGATGTACAAGAAAACGACGTCGACACTTACACACAAAAAAAAAAAAGGCTGTTAAAATTTTTTGGATTGATGTAGGGTTCTGGTTTTGCGTATGCATGATATTGGTCTTAGATGTGATGTCTGTTCCGATTTTGAAGAGGATTCATGATCCAGTTTGTGAGATATGACCATTCGTTGATTTTGACAATACACGTAACGTGAAAATTGGCATGCCACCATTGATCGTGAATTTAGACCATGATGCCGTGGTAAAAAATTTAAAAAAATAAGGATTTGTCTCGTTAGGGCATTATCTCAGCTACAACATATTCGAAGCTGGGCCGAAATCGATCAGAAATAAGGGAGCTGTTGGTGAAAGAAGAAGGGTATGTAGAATCAAGAACTAAGTAAAAGTCATGTCCCATAGAGAATACACGTAAAAATGAGAAAAATTGACATGGAACCGCTTATCGTAAATCTATACCATGATGACTTCATCAAAATGAAAAATGATGATTAAGGTTTTGTAGAGAATTGTTTCAGCTACAACATATCGAAATACCGGCGAAAATTGACCAACGATAAGCGAGATAGTCTCGGTTAAAAGCCAAAAAAAAAAAACGTCAAAAATTAAAAATCAAAATTTTGAGTTCACATAAGAATAGGATGACGTCATAGCTTTGAAAAGCTAAATTTTTGTCATGGATTCACATCTACAACTCATAGCCTTTCAGAATATAGAAGAATAATTCGGAGCCTCCTTGCATTCTGAGGAGCTATGGCGGATTTCAAAGGGGCATGTTTTTGCGTGTTTTTACATTATTTGCCCCATAAAAGCGCCCACCGATTTTGAACTTTGGCGCGCGCGTCCGACCTTATGGTTAGTTGAAATTGGTTCAAAATTGATGTAAATTATTAAGAAAAGTATCAGAAATGCGAATCAAGTGAAAAACGGCGTTTTTACGTCATTTGGGATCTGCGCGTGCGCATGACGCCCGCGTTGACGCGAACGCGTGCAAATTTTTGAAAAGGCTGAAAATTGCCTGAAATGTGTGCAAAATGAATTTGAAGCGATTCTGAGCATTTTTAATTTTTGCGCGCGCGCTGACGCCCGGACGTACGCGTACGCGCGCGTCTCAATAGATGAAAATGTTTGGACTGATATGAACATTCATCATGCCAAATATGAATAAAAAATGACTTTCCGTTATGAAGATATGATCATAACATGATATTTTCAAAATGGCGCCTGGATGACGTCACAATGACCTGACGAACTTGAAAATGGTTGGAAAACCCAGATCTCAATGAGACTGAGGTGTGATGAAAATTTGACGAAAATTGGCTGAGCCAGTTCTGAGACTTTGACTGCACAAAAAAGTGGGGGGGGGGGAATAAAAAGAAAAACTAGATTTAATTCGTCATTTGATCAGCCGAATTAGGTGGTCTGTCGTCTTTTTGATAAGGATATGATATCTATGATTATAAAAGGTATATCACAGTTGGCCTTTTATTCATTTTCATCATCAGGGTTTGTATCACAGTCAACATAACTATCTCATTATCATGGTAATAAAGAGGATTATAGTCATTCCCAATTAAAGTCCCCATAGAGAGAAAATTTACAAAGAGGAAACAGCCCTGAAAACGTTTTCTGAACGTTCATTAAAGACAAAGATGTAGCGGACCTAATAAAAATGTTTTGTAAACGATTTATGAACCTTCTGAAAATGTTTTGTTGTGTGCGAACGTTTTTTAAAGACGAAGACGTAGCAGACGTAATAAAAACGTTTTGTGAACGTTTTGAAAACGTTTTGTGAACGTTTACTAAAGACTAAAACGTAGCGGACGTAATAAAAAAGTTTTTTTTGAACGTTATGAAAACCTTTTTGTGAACTTTCTGAAAACATTTTGTGAACATTTATTAAAAACGAAGCTGAAGCGGAAGTAATAAAAACGTTTTATAAACGTTCTATGAATGCTGTGAAAACGTTTTGTTAACATTTATTACAAAGACGTAGCGGACCTACTAAAAATGTTTTGTGAACGTTCTGAAAACGTTTTGTAAACATTATGAAAACATTTTGTGAACGTTTGAGAATTAACAGACCTAATACAAACGTTTTGTAAACGTTTTGTCAACGTTCTGAAAATGTTTTGAAAACGTTTATTAAAGAACGAAGACGTAGCAGACCTAAAAAAAAAAAAAAGTTTTCTGAACGTTCTGAAAACGTTTTGCGAACGTATATAAAAGACGAAGACGTAGCGGACCCAATAAAAAAGTTTTGTAAATGTTTTATGAACGATCTGAAAACGTTTTGTGAACGTCTATTAAATACGAAGACGTAGCAGACATAAGAAAAATGTTTTGAGAACGTTCTGAAATCGTTTTGTGAACGTTTATTAAAGACGAAAACGTAGTGGACCTAATAAAAACGTTTTGTTAACGTCTTGTGAACGTTAATTGAAAACGAAAACGTAGCGGACCTAAAAAAACGTATTGGAAACATTTTGTGAACGTTCTGAAAATATTGTGTGAACGTTTATTCAATACAAAGATGTAGCGGACCAATTAAAAAACGTTTTATAAACGTTTTGGGAATGTTCTGAAAACGTTTTGTGAACGTTTATTAAAGACGTAGACGTAGCAGACCTGATAGCGGACCTAATAAAAAACGTTTTGTAAACGTTTTGGAAACGTTCTGAAAACGTTTTGTGAACGTTTGTTAAAGACGAAGACGTAGCAGACCAAATAAAAACGTTTTGTGAACGTTTATTAAAGACAAAGACGCAGCAGACCTAATAAAACATTTTATGAACGTTTATTAAAGTCGAAGACGAAACGGATCTAATAAAAATGTTTTGTAACAATTATTAAAGACGAAGATGTAGCAGACCTAATAAATGTGTTCGAAGAACGTTCTGAAACGTTTTGTGTTGGGTAATCTATTTGCGGTCTAATCACCAGTTTATCTAATGTTCGATGACCTGATGAACTCAAAAATATTCAGGTCTGAGAAGGAGACTAGCATCACAGACACAGGACGATTTGATTTTTAGTATTAAGCAAAGTTCACCCTAAAGGTTCAGTACACGTTCCTGAATCATATTTGCAATAGGGTTGTACATAAACTTATGTGCACTGCATAGCAATAGACATAACAGGCAAAATAACACAGTTATGGATGGCATTGTTTGTAAGTGTATGTGTAAACGTAGTCGATGAAGATGGTAATATAAAGGGGCAAAACATGTAATAAAACAATTTTTTTAAAATGACACCGCCGTCGCCGGGAGTCGAACCAGGAACAATGAGGATGTGAGAACAGTGCTTTACCGATGGACCAGAATATATAGTCCATAGAGATAACACGTAGATGGAAAATGGGATTCCTAAATCATATCTTCCATTAAAAAAAAAAAAAAAAAAATGGCACATTTACGATAGAGAATTTTTTCAGCTACTACATACTCGAAGTTGGGCGAAAATCGAGCAGAAATAACGGAGCTGTTGCTAAAAAAAGACGGGAATGTAGAATCAAGAATTAGAAAAAGATCATGTCCCATAGACAATACACGCAAACTGTGAAAAAATGACATGCCTCCGTTTATCGTAAGATTAGACCATGATGCCGTTCTCAAAATGATAAATAAAGGCAATTAATACACAAGAGCTATGTCTCAGCTACATCATACTGAAATCCCGGCGAAAATCGACCAACAATAAGCGAGATAGTCTTGATTAAAGGTAAAAAACATGACGTCATAATTGAAAAAATGAAATTTTGAGTTTACATGAGAATATGGTAACGTTCCGACCGTTCGACCCCCAAATTTTTTCATTAATTCAAATCTTCAATTCATAAGCTTTCAGAAAATGTAAAAAAATGGGGGGTTCCCATGCTTTTTAATGAGCTATGGCAGATTTTAAAGGGGCATGTTTTTGCATGTTTTTACGTTATTTGCCCCATAGACGCGCGCACGGATTTTAAACTTTGACGCTTGCGTGCGGCGTTATGGTAAGTTGAAATCGATTTTAAATTGATGGAAATGGTCAAGAAATGTCTCAGAATTGCAAATCAATTAAAAAACGGCGTTTTTACGTTATTTACAAGTTGCGCACGCTCAAAACGCGCGCGCGGGCGCTTACGCGCGGAAATTTTTGAAATGCTTAAAATGCCCTGAAATGGATTTTGCTTTGATCCATGAGTGATTTTGAGCATTTTTAAATTTTGCGCGCGTACGCGCGCGTCTAAAAAGTTGGAATTGTTGATTGATATGAATATTCATCATGCCAAATATAAATGAAAAATGACATTCCGTTATGAAGATATGATCATGACATGATATTTACAAAATGGCGCCTGGATGACGGCACGATGACCCGATGAACTTGAAAAAGACTAAAAATCCGAAATTTCGTAATGACTGATGATTCCTGAAAATTTGACGAAAAATGATTGAGCCAGTTCTGAGATCTCGACTGCAAAATAAAGTGGGTACCAATAAAGAGAATAATAATGAATAATAAGAATAAAGAAAATTCTGACGAAATTAAAAGGTGATCTGTCATGATATGACAGACCACCTAATAATAATGAATAAAGAAAATTCTGACGAAATTAAAAGGTGATCTGTCATAATATGACAGACCACCTAATAAGGAAAATTCTGACGAAATTAAAAGGTGATCTGTCATAATATGACAGACCACCTAATTAATAATAATGAATAAAGAAAATTCTGACGAAATTAAAAGGTGATCTGTCATAATATGACAGACCACCTAATTAATAATAATGAATAAAGAAAATTCTGACGAAATTAAAAGGTGATCTGTCATAAAATGACAGACCACCTAATTAATAATAATGAATAAAGAAAATTCTGACGAAATTAAAATAAAAAGAATAAAGAAAATTCTAGCGAAATTAAGAGGTGATCTGTCATAGATGACAGACCACCTAATAAAGAAATTTAAAAAAAAAACAGTTTTCAGAATTTTAAAGATATTGATCATTTGTACCTGAAAATTGATTAAACAAAACTATGAACTATTTAATGAAAGCCCTTGTCTTGAAGGGAGTTATTATTTACGTGATCCGGAGCAACCATTATCAAAGCAGTATGCATTCAATTTGAATTGGTAAGCCTGTCCCCTGTGAACAAACTATTTTCATTTTGTGGATGCAAGAACGGCCATTTGACAAAAGGTGGAACAAAGTCACCAATGGCAAGCTTTACAAATCCCCTTACCCTTGGTGACTCCTGGACTAAAGCAGGAATAATTATAACAATGATGATATACTATAGCAATAATAATAATAATTACGCATTTCGTTACAACAATCCCTATTATATACTTCGTGACCACTGGGCCGAAACAGACGACGTTTTCACTGGTGGTAGAAAAGTAGTGACAGTTTCATTACAATGACTTTTGCATTTTAAGAAATGATTCATTCCATCCATAATAGATAGCAAATTGACAGTTGTGCTTTTTTTGGGGGGGGGGGGGGGGTGGGCGTGGGCGTGGGGGGGGGGGGGGAGCGTGCTGTCATGACTGCAGAGTCTAGGTTTCGTCCAAGTTTTCAGTCTTAGACGAAATGGAGATGGGCTAAAGTCGCAACCTCGATTTGCACAAGCGTTCTTTATTGCTTTTTGTATACAGTATAATAGTTGTGACATAGGCCTATACTCAAAATCGATTTTTTTTTTTCAAACGAAGAAAAAAGAAAAGAAATCCAAAAAGCTTATTCGAAAATTAGTTCTCCGAAATGAAAGTTCTATAGGCTCAAGCAGTACATAATAGACGGTCATTTTAACCCATTGCCTACTGGAACTGGGTGGTCCCTGTAATGAGTCTATGGAAATATGAGAATTCAGTAGCCAGCGGGTTCCAAATCGTCTGTTTGATCGGCTTGGACCTCACATCGTCGCAGGATGCAGTGTGAATCAAAACTTTAACTGCTATTTGTATATAATTTTGTTTGAAAATATCTGGCTGATATTCAACATGTTCATTAAACTATCATGATGCGTTTTTTTAATCATTTTTTTTTACGCAGAGTGCACCCCCAACGACACAGCCTTCCCATGTCCAGGTCTACAACGACGTGGTATGAATTATATACTCTACTTGTAAAAATGTAACGATGAAAGTGGCCACACTCGTAACGATAACGAAGGAGTGGTCACACTCGTAACGATTACGATGGAAGTGGTCACACTCGTAATGGTAATAATGGAAGTGGTCACACTTTTATCGGTGAGGTCTTTGCTGATAAAGGGTGACTGAGAGAATCCACTGAGACGATAAAATCGGTAAAGGAGGCTCATTAGTAAACATCGATCCGGTGTGACCAACTACAATTTCCTAGTCATTTTCCACATGAACAGAGCCTGGCCGATTTGGCAGTGATTATAGATGCAGATGCCTTTTTTTCGTTGTTTTCACCTAAGATATGACAGAAATAATTAACTCTTTTGAACTTGAATCAATAAGTTAGAAGCTTTTGCTTTGGTTCCTTGCTACTATCGTTTTTTTTTTTTTTTTTTTTTTTTCCCTGTACCTTGAGCAATATGTGCTGGTACTTATGATAAAGTTTCCCTGTGAAGAAGAAATCGTGTGTTTTTCAATATCTCTTCGTGAGACCTCTCCTATTTGTCATGTTTGTTATGAATGTGGAGAGATCCAAGAAAATGCAAGAATATATTTTGATAGTTACATGTATGTCATCTGCGGGATACAGTTAAAAATATATCCTGCTTCTTCCTTTTATTTTATTTTAAATTTAAAGGTACTGCACTAAGGGGTGTGGTAACCATCAAATATACTTTTCAACCTCGTACTGCTGGAGGTCGAAGGAAACGTGCAGATATTCCCGTTGAGTCATCTGTTGTTCAAGACATCGTGGATTTAGTAAGTGTAGATTTAGCTATCAAAACAAAAGAACTTCCAGAAATTGCTGACCTTGGTGTCACTATACTTTGAAAAGAATTTTCCTTCCCCAAAAGCAAAAGCCAATGACATTGTGTCAATTATCTGATTAGGCCTATGTAATTGAAATTGCATTAAGTTGGAGGTACCATTTGTATAACACAAAACGAAAAATAAGTTCCCCCTAAAACCTATTCCTGTTTTTTTTCGATCAGGAACCTTTGATGAAATCTGAAAACAAACTCATGTAGCTACACTTCTCAACTACATTTCCTGGAAAATTCATGGCAAACCCTTCAGTCACGCTTCAGTGAACACGACCTAAATGCGAAATTGTCATTTTTTTGAAGTTCACAAGCCTCGTGCCATGACTTTGACGCAGTGATATCGGAACATACTTTAAGTTTTCTGC
>JAPZVO010001780.1:0-13950 GCA_029962745.1 Echinometra lucunter | reverse complement strand
TTTTTTTTTTTTTTTTTAATCATTGCGGGAAAGCAATATTCTTGATTTCGACGATGCACTGTATTCAAATATTCCATATACCTGGAAGATGCAGCACCAGAACTGTTGCTGACCGATCTGTCCCATTGGTTGCACTTCCCTTCACTGTACAGGTGTAATTCTGTTCCTCATCCAGTTTAGCAGTGACACTAATTGTAACCTCTCTGGCAGATGTACCGTCCGGTAATGTCCACTGGGAAGATCCAAGAGGCTGCTTTACAATCCCTGAAGAGGTCCACTCGAGGGTTACATTTGGCCT
Organism: Echinometra lucunter; assembly: GCA_029962745.1. Lineage (NCBI taxonomy): Eukaryota > Metazoa > Echinodermata > Echinoidea > Camarodonta > Echinometridae > Echinometra > Echinometra lucunter. The sequence goes on along the minus strand of JAPZVO010001780.1, from coordinate 13,652 downwards.
GAAACCAGTCACCCGACAGTCCAAGTGGTACTTCGGGTAGGCATGAGAGGTTCTCGAAGTACAAAACTTCTGAATTTCATTTCCTTGAGGAGGGTGATCACACTGATCGATCTGGGGAGTTGATGTAAGTGCTGCAATAAGATACACAGAAAAGAGTATTTTCATATAACATTAACAGTCAAGAACCCACCATGATTATTGATGGGTTGAAACCCACACTATGTCATTCCTGAAGCAAACATTGCGTTCTATCTATCCATTCTTCTGAAGGGCTAAATTGGAGGGGAACTTCAAAAAAGTTCACCTCAAATGAAAGTAAAAGCTACGTGCTGAATGCTATCATTTATGAAATTGATGCTTTCATACCAAATAGGTGTTTATTATTATTTTTTCTTTGTTTGTTATCGCAAGGGGCTATGTTTCTGACATTTTGGTATTGAATCCTGCTCTTACCTCGGATAGTCAATTCACTATCATTCTTGAAGGTATTTCCCAAAGTGCCTTCGAAATGACACAGGTACCTTCCTTCATCGAACACACTGAGATTGGTGATGAGGAGAGAGAAATCGGCTCCAATGTTGAACCGTTCATCCGGGATATTCCGATCGCGTATTCCTTGAAAGTAGGTGGCAATGGCAGTTGGCTGATCAGGATCCGAAGTGTTCACCTTCGTCCAATACACGACATAAGCTTCTTCTTCTTTAGAGTAGTTGCAGGGGAGGCGGACCACCTGCCCCACCCACCCAACCACTGCAGGCTCCTCATTGGCTATACCGTCTGTTCCTAAACAAATTAAGCGAAGTGCAAAGATAAACTACGTGTATTTTAAACTTCCACAATTTCATAAAATATGCGGACACTGGGGCATTTAGGCAAAAGGGATATCGACCAGATTTGAGCATATGGTCGAAGGGGATAAAATTTATCGGTTTTCACAACTTGTTTTGCAACAAATGGAATCATTATGATATATGTGTCTTTATATATAACTACTTATTTATCAAGTAATAAAATATTGAATTTACTCTGCATATGTTTTTATTTTCTTTCATTTGATATTTGTTGTTCATGAACGGCAGGATAGACAGATAAAGCAGAGAGTAAGCGGAGAGAGAGAGAGACACAGAGAGAGAAGAGTTAGCACTTGGAGAATGGAGTATTATGAAAGCAGCATTTTGGCAATGAATGGGCACAGGTTTGTGAATATTTAAAATAAAGTTTGAGGCAATTTTCAGAGAGACATAGCTGTCATAATGTGCACTCATAAAACTATAGCAATTTATCAGCAAATGAGCATGAAATGACTTCACTTAATCTGGTTTATTTATATTCTTGAAACTATTTACCGAAGCCTTTAAAAAAATGGATTTCTTTCGAAATAAAAAGAGTATAAAGAATATCTCGAACAGCATTCATTTGACACCTTGTTTGAATCATTATTGCCATGCATCGCTGCTCGTGAAGGTGGTATATCATTTTTAAAAAACCCTCTATATTTTTCAAGGTTTTTTTTTTCTTTATAAATACCCCTTCATCTAATCTTACGGAGTTTTTTTCTAGTAATCTTAATAATCAAATGGTATTTGCAGGGCGATCTTCTTTCGCTCTATTTGCATTTTGCTCTGTACAAAACTAATTTATCTATAGGTCTGCTATGTTGCTGCAGCGATACGGGCATATAGAGAGATAATTATGACCCCAAAAAAACCAAACAAAGAAAACTTAAAAATCATTTTTTCCCGTCGAATTATTGAAGATGGAGATTATACATGTAATATGTCTCGATTGAATTTTAAGATTATTTATTTATATGACCCCTGTACGCCCCGGGGTGCACGCCTCCTTATGCATAATCTTAAACTTTACATGAATCGACATAATTTGTGGGACTACACCCAGATAATGTGTTAAAAATCTTGCTTTTATAGCCTTAACGTGCCAGCCTTTGTTTTGTTTATAGGATTTCCTGTTTCCTCTTCAGGCACGTGTTTTCATATCAACATATCTAATCCTTTACTTTAGTTTTCATTTCCATTTATTTTTTCAAATAATGTACATGATGGCAATATGAATGTTGAGCTCACATAGGAAATGCACTGTGACGTAATGTCACATTCACTTCCTCATAAAATGTATTAGTGTGTATGGCATCTACATTTTATTTCAGGTTTTTTTTTTCCTCTTTTTTTTTTTTTTTGGGGGGGGGGGGGTGGGGGGGGGGAGGAGAGGGAGGCCTTAATTTCTTGTTGGTTACTGCTGTATCTATTCGGTTTATTCATGATGCAAATGACTTCATGTAGATAGTACCAAGACAATGTCTTCAAAATGCATGCAATTTCAACTCTTTTTTTTTCATCCGACAATATCCCTGGCTTCTTCTCTAATCTTACGTTTTATACTCCCAAAGTGACTTCATTCTTTTTGCTCTTGTTATTTTGTTCCTTTTAGTATTCTTGTTAAATAACAGCTACTGTAATTCTTATGTGTATAGAATTACGTAACTTTAGTACCGTACCTCATGTTAAATAACAAACAACAAATAGAATATTGATTCATATAATTGAAGTTCCATTAAATACAATACCACTTCTAACTTTTTCTATTATGTGAATAATGTCTGACTAAATATTACCTTTAATTTTTCATCTCCTTTCCTTTGGGGATAACTTTAAAACAAAAATATGAGTCGCCTCTGTAGCCCCAGGCAAAGCCCAATGTACGTAATTTTCGCACAAGTTAAAGGTCTACATAAGAATGAGTATAACTGGTTCTGTAACAGAGATAGAACATTCACAAGTTTTCATCTATCCGATGTCTGTAGGCCGACAGAGCGAAAATTCCTCTAATACACATAGGCCTATGTCATGTATGTGTAGAGAGCAAAGGCGGGAAGGGAGACGGAGATCATCAATCTAACTCAAGTTGAATGAATATAACTATAAAAAAGTGATCAGTTATACAATACCCTACATAACAATGCACAGACTCGCGATCGCGTCTATATCTGTCATGTCTGTAATACACACTCTGTCCCCCAGACTCTCGCTTCTCTGAGCAGGGCGCAGGCAAAAAACGAAAACACACACAAAAAAAAACAAATAAACCAAAAACTTAATGTAAATGCGCTCTTTCTTACCTTCCGAATGGTAGGAAGTGATAGCTACCAAGCAAAAGAAAGTATCGAGAAACTTCAAAATCATAATTTCTTGAGAGGTGATAAGCACTACTGATATGATTATATACGTGATTCAGACTGGTCATGAACGGAACGAGTGCTATAGCCAGCATCGCTATCATGGCTATACAGTATAGAGTATCGATAGACCACTGTGAAGTGGGGGAAAACCCAGCCGGTATATAGTCGCAAGAATAACTTTTCCGTTCCAAAGTCATGCAGGAACCTGGTCGGATTACAGCTTATGTATCTCACATCCGACCCTCTGATCAGGGGCGGTTCAACGGGTAGGGGGATTCGGGGGCTCTGCCCCTCCCCCCCCCCCCCAAGAAAAAATGGACGATATAAGTGCAATTTCAATTTCCTATATTCTAATATAATTACCTCCAACACCCCAGTAGCCCCCCCCCCCCCCCCCCCCCCCCCCCCCCCCCAGTTTTTGCTCGAGCTGAACCACGCCTGATCTCTCTCTTTCTGGTCTCTCTCCCCCTCTCTCTTTCCAGTTCGTTTACTCTTCTTTCTCTCCTCTCTCTCTCTCTCTCTCTCTCTCTCTCTCTCTCTCTCTATCTATCTATCTCTCTCTTCTAGTCCTTGCACTCTTCTTTCTCTTATTTATATTTATATCTCGTAATTTATTGCAACCTATGCAAATCATAAGGTTGGATTAAAATACCTCTTTTCAGTGGTAAATTTTCAAAATCTTGCACGGTACGTTTGAACATTATTTTGATTTAAGCTTTTAATCATTACTGTCCTTAAAAAGTGTTTCTTTTTTTCAATATAATGTTGCAGAATTCTCACACGTCTGGGCTTGCAAACACTCTATGTCGGTGACAAGATATCACAGAAATATCAGTCATTGAACCGTGGAAACTTGAACTAGTGACAGATACAGGAAACTCTATCAATGTATCGATCAAGCGACCAACAGATCTCTGTTATTATGAAATGAGCTATACAATACAATTGTGCACTACTGACTATGTTAAGCTGGCGTTTAAAGCCCACCGCACACTACACGATCTGTTTACGATCCGATTTTGGAAAATGTTATAGTATTTGATGTGAACATGGAAAAACGTGGAAAATCATACTGATCAATGTTCAGATAGTCGGATGAAATACTAAAGTTGAAACTCTGGGCCAATGCGAGCCTCCTAGTAGGTATAAAAGCGAAGTAAATTCCGAATCGTAGTGACCATGGTGACGTCATGGCAATATTGTGATCGGTCACGATTTGAAACCGATTCGGCCTTAACTCCGAACTAAAGACTTAAGCCTACAATTAACCAAAATTTCGATTTTAGTAATCCTATATTTTTCAGAACCTCAAATAAGATAATTATACTTATTTAAACTTTCATATTTAATGCAAAATGCAATTTGTTCAAAAATCTGGTCGCAGTCGGATCGCACAGGATGCGCTGGTCTTTAAAGGCAAAGTCCACCCCAGAAGTTTCACTGTTTCAATAAAAGGAGTTAAATTTGAACAGCATTTTAAAAAAGAAATGAGCAAAATCAGTCAAAGAATAAAAAAATTACACTCATTTACATTTTCTAGTAAATTACTCTCCGCTCTGCAAATTGGCAACACTGATGACATCATATACGAGCAGCTCTCCATTCACTTTGTACATGAAATTTCACATTTTCTCAATTTTCTTGAAAGTTACACATTTTCTAACCCCCATAATGTATGTTCAGAAGAATTGCTTTTTACATAACATACTTTGACTATGGGGTGAGAAAATGTGTAACTTCCAAGAAAATTGAGAAAATGTGAAATTTCATGTACGAAGTGAATGGAGAGCTGCTCGCATATGATGTCATCAGTGTTGCCAATTTGCAGAGCCGAGAGTAATTTACTAGAAAATGTAAATGAGTGTAATTTTATTCTTTGACCGCTTTTGCTCATTTCTTTTTTAAAATGCTGTTCAAATTCATCTCCTTTTATTGAAACAGTGAAACTTCTGGGGTAGACTTTCCCTTTAATGTAAATGCAATGCAGGTCATGACAAAATTGTCAGATTTATCGTGTGTGATACAGATTCTTCAATGCCGGCTCCTCAGAATCCGTCCCCAAGCTATATGTCACTGCCCTTGAACACGAAAATACAGCACATCGTTTAATCAATATTCTAAGATGTAATTTCTAGACCCAGTCAATCCGCGGGCCCCCTACACTGCAAAAACAGTGGAGTTAAAATTAACACCACAGGTGTTAGATTTAACACCGGCCCGGTGTTCTGAGAGGACCGCACCAGCTGGTGTTAATTAACACCAGAACTTGGTGTCAAGTTTTTAACACCGATATGGTGTTGATTAAATGACACTCATAGTGGTGTAAGGTAACACTACGAGTGTTGATTCAACACTGGTGTGGTGTTCTGAGAGGACCGCACCAACCGGTGTTAATCAACACCAGGTTTTGGTGTTAACTATTTAACACTAAAAGGGTGTTGAATAATTGACACTCTTGTGGTGTCAATTTGACACTATTTTTTTGTGTTCTAACACCTTCAGGTGTTAATGAACACTAACTCCAGTGTTGAGTAATCAACACCAGTGTTTGGTGTTACATAAACATCAGTAAATAAAGCACTGTGAAACAGAACCGTTTGAATTCTTGAACATTAGAGTTTAATTCAAATTTAAAAATACAAATGCTCAATTGATGATCTTGACATGTGTATGCTCATATCTAATTTTTTGCACATTCAGATTTGGCAGAAGAAAACAGGTTGCATCTATACAATGTATATACTGAAAAGGGCAAAATGAGTACATATTGGTATTCAATAAATCCACAATTTCAGAATAGACACACCAAATTGTGATATTTGGTACAAAAGTTAGAACTCCAGAAATTAAAGGGCTCTTTCTGCCCAAATGCTCAATTGATGACCTACAAACACACCTTATCACCTTATTGTTATAGCTTGAAAGATCAAATAATTCTTGGCATGGCATGGTCTGCTTTGGCCATGCAGCTCAGATTTTTTAAACTTCAAAATTTTCAATATGGCCTGTAAGCTTTATATCCTCATATCTAAGTTTTTGCATATCAGATTTGGCAAGAGGAAAAAAAATAAGGTTGCATATCGTCGCTGGGGTGACAAAATCTCTTATCTTAAAAATGTAAAATGTTCAGGAGAGCCAAAAAACATGGCTGCCTAAGCATTACAGCCAATGGAGGCGGTCAATTTTTGTTTGTCAGTAATGGCTTCATCTTTGCAGTTGGGCATGTGATAAGGGTATGAAAATACATTTTAAGTGTTCTTAGCTATAAGATTACGAACAAAATTTCATTTTCACCCAAAATTGAGATACAAGTTCTTGTCACCCCAGTGACAATATTTACAATGTACTGAAAAGGGCAAAATGAGTACAAGTTGGTATTCAATAAATCCACAATTTCAGAATAGACACACCAAATTGTGATATCTGGTACAAAAGTTAGAACTCCAGAAATGAAAGGGTTCTTTCTGTTCAAAGGTTCAATTGATGACCTACAAACACACCTTAATATTATAGCTTGAAAGATGCATCTCAGATTTTTAAACTTCAAAAATGTTTTTTGCCTTTAAAGCACAAAGATAGTTTTGTAAGGAAAAATTTGTTGCTCTATATTTGTTAAGAAATTATGCAAAGTGTTTCGGAACAGCTTTCACGCTTTGAACCGAAGTTAGATTAACAATTTGATAATAATTACACCTTGCAAAGTATAGTGGATAATGTGTATACTATTAAAAAAGAATAAAAGAGACTCAGAGCAAATCATTATTGCTCGATGACTTACCTTCATAATCGTCATCAAATACTAGAATTGGTGGGGAAAATATTATTGAAAGGTTTTCATATTTACCAAAACTATCCTTGTGCTTTAAGCTTGACATGTGTATGCTCATATCTATTTTTTTGCATGTGGCTGTTTTTTTTTTTTAACATATACCCAAAAGCTTAATTGCACTTTGTGAAGAGATGAATTGAATTTTGGCGGCAAATTTTTAAGAACAAAATAAAATGCACCCAGCTTGTGAATTGTTTTAGATCCAAGGGGATTGACGGTAACAAAGTCATCGTAAAAGAAATGTAGTTGTAAGGCGTTTGGATCTTCCTTAAAAAGATCGATTTCACCATAAAGTTCACCATCACAAAAATCTCTGATTATACCATCATCACTTTTATGACTATGTGTAACATGGTGCAGCACATCAGGATGTTTTACAAGAGACTCTAAAGTTTCCAGTATAGGTACATAAGTGAAAGTATCACTAACAGCTACCTCTTCAACTTGATTGGTTTCTCTGTTTAGCCGATTTTCATATCTATTACCCAGTGCTATTTCATAAGGTTTAACCATTCCTTTTCTGCATATGTACTTCATTCTGGGGTAATCTGATTTAAGATTTTCAAATGGAGTTTGAAGAGTCCTTAATGTGCCTGGATTTCTTGTAAAGCTAATGAGTCAGGTGGAAGTTCATTACTTTCAAATGCTGCTGAACAGCTGCTGAAGCACTACTAACAATATTTTCTATGAAATCATTAGCAGAGTCTAGAATGTCATTAACATGTGCTTCTGACATGTTTGGCTTACTACACAATTTTGAAACAAATGCAGAAGAATGTTCTTCAATCTCCTGAGGAGAGAGAATGGATGATTCTGGACCCTCTTCTCCTGCATCAGGTTGATCCATATCATCAACTTCAGTATCATCAAACTCATTATCCTCCACAGGTAGCGGTCTTTCAGGTAGTTCAGGTAATTCATGCCTCAAAATTACATGTTACTTCGCTATGACGTAACTTCAAATGTCGTCTATATCCACTAAATGATGAAAACGTTTGGGCACAAACCCCTTGCCCGCACCTGTATATTTGTCCAGCTGAATCACACAATCCATGTGTTTGCCGTAAGTGAGAGAAATAAACTATTTATAGTTCTTACTTTTCTGTGGCATATGTAGCAATTCATTGTTATTTGTAACTTTTTACTCAGACATTAATAGAGCTCTCATCTCCCTCATTTTCGGGGTTTCATGTGTTGTTGCCTTGTCAATTCCATAGATGGATGTCTGGATGAACGTGAAGAAACTATGCAGGGGCTTGGCATACATCAGCCCGAAGATATAGTGAAGCTTGAAAAGCACATCAAATGCCTGGATGATGTTGGGTTCACATGGGATCGCTCTATGGTCCACAATGACGAAGATTTGTGTAGGGTCACTTTTTCTCACCCCCTTGACGAGGAGGAATGGCAGCCACTGCTGGTTCATTGTGGATTCTAGGAAGAGCTCTAAGCTTGCACCAACCTGAGCAGCAAAAAATAAATAAAAGCAGATCTATGCAACATTACAATGTAAATTTTTATGTTTTCATGGATTTGGGATTAAGACAATTTCACGATCATTGGTATTATGATTCTATTTAAAAAAAAAAAAAATCACCAATTAGATAAATTTAATTGTAGGTGTGCATGATGACAGGCTAAAAAGTTCTATTAAAATTTTAATTGAAGTTTGGACCTTAACTTACCCATGCTTTTCCTTCATATGTGCTACGAGCAGGTTCACTAGTATTTTTCTGGTGGTTTTCAGTCAATCTCTTGTCTCTGTCATACTCTGCTAGGACTGCTGCCCCCACCTGGTGATGTAGTTAGAATGTCATTCACCATCTGGGGAAAAAGTTTTAATTGGATTAAAGTCATTGTTTAACATTGTGGTGGAGTGATTTAAAAAAAATTGTAGAACTGTAACATCTAAGCTGTATAATAATGTTCAAATGGATGAATAAACACCAAAGAATGCAAAAGTTTTGAAAACTATGCCTTTACTATGAAGATATCTATGAACTAAACCGTCAGGGGGATGGTTTACTCCAACACTGTAGTCAATGGGGAAAAGTGAGCATGGTAAAACCGGTCATTACATTTTCCCTTTTTTTCAGTACTAAACGATCGTTTTGAACCACAATTTTTTTAGGGCTTAGTTTTTACACTAATATGAGATCTACTAATAGCATGTAGGACCAGGTATCTTAGATTTTTTTAAACTGGAAACCATGTTAAACAATCACTTTAAATCCAATTGTAGAACACAGTACCAAATTGAAGAAAAGAGGACTTGAAAAGATCTCTGACTTGCAAATGTATTTGTCTTTTGACCTGTTTATGTGAAACTTAATTGACGTAATATGGAGTTTGGTTTCAATCAGGGGGATGTTTCACGAAGACTTATTAAAGTGTGACTTAAAGTCATGCTAAAGTGCAAACGAGTATATGAAAAATGTAGTAAATCACAGTTTGTATCTAGTAAGAATAGTTTCTTGAGTTCCCTTAATCAATGTAAGCATAAACCACACAATTAAATTTAGATGTTAGTTTGGTTAGTAATTGTGTCCTTAATTGTCTCATGAAATTTCTTTCAAAGCAGAATCCGCACCACTGGACTGACACACTCACAGGCAGGACCGTCCTCTTCTTATAGATTTAAGACTTTAAGTTAGGGGTTCTCAACAGTTTTGTAGTGTGGGCCAGACTGTAATTTAAAAATAATGTCGCGGGCCAAATGGACTAATAGAGCGAAGCGTAAAAATGGGTGGGGTCCAGGGGCCCGCCTGTTAGTTCCTGCTGGACTCTGAACAACAACCTTAATTAATATGTCTGTGCAACACAATCACAATATAAGCCATACATAAATTCTAGATGCATAAACAATCTGACTCAAAAAAGTGTATTGTGATTTTGCTAACTCAACAAATTTGCCAAATTCAATTTGTGTAGATTCTACATAAAATGCCTTGAGAGGGCAGCATGTTAGCAAGGTTCTTCTGACTCCGGCAGCAACTAACATGGGGTCAGAATCATGAAAATAAAACACAAGATCATGTATAGGCCTATTTGAATTCAATCAGTATTGCAAGTGTGTTTTGGATAAGCCCTATTGGCAATGCAAAAACTGGAAGAAAATTTGCACTGGTTTTATTTAACAAAATAGGCACCAGTCCCACGTACTGATGTCTGCAGGCCCATTTTACTGAGGAAGTAACCCTGAGTGCTCCCCACCATACGAGTCTAATTATAACTTAAGACGGCATGGCATGTCTGCGAAGCGCCTGGCCCTAACGTAACTTACTGACTCGTTGGGCCCCTGACCTTGGCCTTGTCTGTCTGCGAATCAAACTCAAAGCACATGCGCGATTCAGTGAGAACAAATGAACTAGATCTCTAGGCACTAGTTAGTCTCATCATTTGTGATTTTGTCAGTTTCATACAGAGAATACTGTAGTCTACATGTAGACCTATTCTAGATCTAAGCTAATGTATAGGCCTATACAGTCATGACTCAGTAATCTAGTATACTGCTGCAAAGCGAGCCAATATACTGAGAAAAGGTCTTTCTACCATTTAATTTGGAAGGCTCAAATGTCCTTCACAAAACGCTACAAACTTCGATGCATGTTCGCAGACAGCTAGGGGGTACACGTACTACACATTCATTTTTCCAATGTTGGACTTGGAATGACACGGGCTTCTCTTCTAAAACACCAATGTTTTTGTTAAAAAATTTTCACGATATTTTCGGTATATACTTACTCTTTAGAATATTAGGATAAACATGAGTAATCACAGAAATAATATAAATATGTCTAGCCCCGCTCTTTTAAATTAAATTGCTTAAGTTAGGGTCGCAGAGTACACAGATCTAGCTACACACAACAATACATGCCGTGTACACACGTACACGCGCATTGGTCCACTAGCACTGCATGTTACATGCACGTCTGCACTAGCTGACATTAACTTCCTTTTTTTTATTATCAATATCACAAAAATGGCTTACCATCTCTTTCAAATTCCTCATAGCTTCCACTAAAGGAAACAATTTTTTTATTCCTCCAACAACGACACGAACAATCATGACGAATCTCTCTGGATTGGATGGATTTAATGAAGATTCTTTATCTCAAGCATGTTATGATCGCCGATTTTAATCGCGGCAGGAAAATGGCGGATTGCGGGGCGGCCCGGCTCTAGCTCTAGCTCTCGAAAAAAAAATAGCTGTTCCAACTTTCATACCAATCATGAAGCTGGATTTTTTGCGCATTGCCCAATTTTGACTTTTCTAACACCCGTTCGGGTGTTATCGATAACCGGTCTGACAACTTCTACGGAAATGACACCCATTTGGTGTTAGCTACACCAAATTTACACCAAAATACCCGACGACCCAAATTGGTGTTGACTTCCGCCCTATAGTGACACCCACTGGTGTTAATCTTACATTAAAAATAACACCACAATGCTTAACACCAGCTCGGTGTTGAACATTTAACACCCTCTGGTGTTAATCTAACACTGAGAGTAACACCACATGCTTACACACCCGCTTGGATGCTGCACATTTAACACCGGCGTTTTTGCAGTTGTAAAAAACATGCGCTATTTATTTCCAGTTTGCCTGAGTATATATATGAGCAGGAACCGCCAGGAACATCATCTTTGCAAATAATAATCATGTGAATAGAATACATACCATTGGCCAATTATCTGAGATATACATTCAATAAAAGAAGAGGAATCCGAGATCTGGCATGGCTTGTTGGTTTGTGTTGGAGTTTAGAGGGCCTACCTGCTTTTATTGTTTTCAAATAAAGACATAATTGGTGAAAATTTAATAGTGCTAATTTTATGGTAAAAATGGAAATGAAATGAACATAAATCTGGCCCAAACTTCCACAGATTTATGAGCCAGGGTGACCGTCTGACATTGAGTGTAAGGGCATTTCTGTACTTTACAAATATTGAAAAAAATCAACAACAACATTAATGTGCACCCATGACAAGGTAAGGATCAGCAATGATTGATTGTTCCTATGGAAAATTTGCACGTTAAGTAATGTATAAAAAAAACCGAACCCCAAACCTAACACTGACATGACTAAGCTTAATTTTTATCCTCACATCATTATGAACAAAAACCCCTATCACAACTCTAACCCTAATCTATGTCTTCGGAGATATCTTCGCAGGAGCAAGATCAGTGGAGCAATGTCGCGTTACCCTCTCCATACAGTTGTCGTTAGATGGCGGTAGAGAAGAGTTATCGAACCACGGTGGGATTTTTCTCCTCACAGCGTCTTTACTTCGGTCTTTTCAGAGGGCAACAGTGTTGGATCCGAGGCCGGCTCAGCCGAGACCGAGACCGAGACCGAGACCACTAAAAAAATGTACATTTTTGCGTGTGTTTAAATTTCACCTGTTTAATTTGCTTTGACCACTTTGGGATCTTTATCTTAGACCTTTAATTGCTCACTAAAGTATTTGAGCATGATATTTTCTGGATTCTCCTACTGATTTTTTTTTTTTTTTTTGAAAACTGAATCAATTTGAATAAGAATTACTAAGGCTAGCAAATTAGCAAAAACAGTCATAACAATCATAAGTCAAGACATTAAGTCATCAACAGACTAATAAGTAAGTTAACAAGGGTACTGAAGCAACTAAACCAGCTCCAGGCAGGAATCATTTATGTTGGCATTATTCACGCAAAGACCCAAGCAGAAGGGTTACAAAGTACACACTATACTAACAAACTACACCATTACACCGCATACATGTAAGATACAACTTGAGCAACCGCCCCATTTACTAAGCCAGCCCATTGACTCAACTGCGAGGGAGCGAACTAGTGGGTGTGGAGCGCACCATAGAGTTGCATATAATTTAATATATGCTCCACCAGTCGTTTGACGTTTTTATGACTGGAGCGAGGAAATTGAAGCGGCGGTTTCCTCCTATAGTTCCTAAATGATATTCGGGCTGGGCGGAACAAACAAACAAACAAACAAACAATTACAAACAAAAACAAACAAAACAAAACAAACCCCACCCCCCCAAAAAAAAAAAAAACAAAACAAAACAAAAACAAAAACAAAACAAAAAAAAACCACAGAGAACGAGAGATTTGTTATGGCCGCGCTCAGCCGCCGAGCCGAGACATCGAGACATTAGCCTCCGAGGCCGAGACATCAGGCTCCGAGGCCAAGGCCGAGGACGCAATTTTCGGCCTCGAGACCGGCCTCGAGGACGAGGAAACCCCTCGAGGCACCCCTCGAGGCACGCCTCGAGGCATACAACACTGGAAGGCGACAACATGTTTTGTTTTCTGTACATTTGCCTTCAAATGACCAGAATAGCAGTGAAATAATAATACACAACAACAAAATTATTTGCACCGGGGGTAAATCGTTTCGAGGAGTGGGGGAAATCTTTGTTGTTCTTCTTGTTTTTTCTTCCTGTTAAAAAAATATAATGATATACAAATCATATTATATACACAAATAGCATACATGAGCATACAAATTATATCATACACTCTAAAAAGATGTTAAAAGAAATCCCCATGTGTTTTACGTAAAAATTTGTTTTTTTAAACAACAGTAACTGTTGATGGTCGCTTCATAGTAACCAACCCAA
>JAPZVO010000178.1:0-66398 GCA_029962745.1 Echinometra lucunter | reverse complement strand
TGCAATCACAGTCAATGAAATAAACCGCCTGATTTTGGCCCCTTATGACATTGCAATGCAGTGCACAGTAGTTTATGTACAACCCTATAGAAAATCTGATTAGTTAAGGTAAATTAAAGATTTGGATCACCTTTTCAGTATGCTGCGATATCGAATCATCCAATTTCTATGACGTTAGTCTCCATCGAGACCTAAAAATTTTATCAAAAGTCTTACCAAGAATTTATCACAATCCATGTCGAAACCTCAAAGATGCGACAGACCATCTAATTCGTCATGTGAAGAATTCAAATGTCTCGTTAGTTGGTCGTCATCTTTGACTGATCACCTTTTAATTTCGTCAGAATTTTCTTTCTTTATTAGGTGGTCTGTCATCTTTGACAGATCACCTTTTATGTTCGTTAAAATTTTCTTTCTTATTATTAGGTGGTCTGTCATTTATGGCATATCACCTTTTAATTTGGTCAAAATTTTCTTTCATTAGGTGGTCTATCATCTTTGACAGATCACCTTTTATGTTTGTTAAAATTTTCTTTATTCTTATTAGGTGGTCTGTCATCTTTGACAGATCACCTTTTATGTTCGTAAAATATTCTTTATTAGGTCATCTTTGACAGATCACCTTTTAATTTCGTCAGAATTTTCTTTATTAGGTAGTCTGTCATCTTTGACAGATCACCTTTTGATTTCGTCAGAATTTTCTTTCTTTATTATTAGGTATTGTGTAAATCAACGAATGGTCATATCTCACATCTGGATCATGAATCCTCTTCAAAATCGGAACAGACATCCCATCTTATCATGCACATGCAGAACCAGAACCCTAGATCAATTCAAATCAATTCAAAAATTTTTAACAGCCTTTTTTTTTTTAAGTGTCGACGTCGTTTTCTCTTGTCCTCTTTTCCTTATATATCCATAATGAAGATTATTTCAACAAAAATAACTCTATTTTTTGAAGGTTATCCCTGTCCATTTTATCTATAAAAAAAAGAATTGTTGAAATTCTTGCGGCCTTTCAGTAATCAAATGAAATACAGGACTTTCAATAGTGTTTCCCTTAAAGACCAATCATCCACCTATCTGTCAGCCGTGATATTTTTAATACTAAAAGGTCCATCTTAATGATATTGTACACACGCATTACGCTCAACAGACCTGTTTTCCCTAAATTTTCAGTCATCAAGTCATTGTGACGTCATCTAGGCGCCATTTTGTAAAAATCGCCTAAAGGTATATCTCATAACAGAATGTCAGTTCTGATTCATATTTGGCATAATGAAAGTTCGTATCAATCTGAACAACTCTTTCATTAAAGGTCGTGCGCGTACGCGTACTTCCGCGCGTCAGTGCGCGCGCAAATTAAAAAATGCAGATTCGTTTCAAAACCGTTTTGCACACGTTTCAGGCCATTCTAAGCATTTAAAAAATTCCGCGAGTAAGCGTTCCGCGCGCGTTTTTGCGCGTGCGCAAGTAGTAATGACGTAAAAACGACGCTGTTTTTTACTTGTTTTGCAATCCTAATACTTTTCTTGACAATTTCCAATCAATTGAAATTCAATTTCAACTGACCATAAGGCCGCACGCGCGCGTAAAAGTTCAAAATCCGTGCGCGCGTCTATGGAGCAAATAATGTAAAAACGCGCAAAAACATATCCCTTTATAATCCGCCATAGCTTCTTAGAATGCACGGAGACCCAAAATTTTCTTCCATATTCTGAAAGCTTATGAGTTGTAGATGTGATTCCATGACAAAAAAAATACCTTTAACTGCTAAGAAGCCGTCATCCTATTCTTATGTGAACTCAAAATTTTGATTTTAATTTTTGACGTTACATTTTTGATGTTACATTTTTTGTCTTTAACCAACCGAAACTATCTCGCTTATTATTTATCAATTTTCACTCACTGGAATTTCGATATGTTGTAGCTGAGACAATTTTCTACAATCTATAATCATTGTTTCTCATTTTGATGACGTCATCATGGTCTAAATTCACGATAAAGGTACGTGGCAATTTTTCTCATTTTACGTGTGTTCTCCAGGGGCCTGACATTACGTAATTCTTGATTATACATTCACGTCTTCTTTGACCAACATATCCCTTATTTCTGCTTTGAATTTCACCCAACTTCCAGTATGTTGTAGCTGAGAAAATTTTCTATATTATACGTTCATATGTTTTTAAGCCAGATGTCGGAAACATGTCGCAATTTTGACGGAAAAATATGATATTAGAATTCGTTCCATCTTCGTGTTATCTCTATGAGCTGTTTTGAGGTATACCTTTAAAGCCCTTGGTTCACTGCTCAAGAACCCTGGAATCGAGTCCCGGAGGGGGGGGGGCAGTTTTTTTTTTTTTCGTTTTGTCCTTCTTTTTACATTTATATTACTTTTCTCTTAGCTATGATTACATATACGTACAGTAACGAAATAAAACTGCCTGATTTGGCCCGTTTTTATAATTGCAATGCAGTGCACAGTAGTTTCATGTACAACCCTATAAAAATATGATTAGTTAAGGTTAACAAGCTTTGGATCACCTTTCCATTATGCTTGGATATCAAATCATCCCATTTCTATGACGTTAATTCTCTTATCGAGACATAAAAATGTTATCAAAAAGTCTTACCACACGACTTTATCACTATCCATTCGAAACCTAAAGATACCGACAGACCACCTAATTCGTCATGCGACAAATTCAAATATCCCGTTCTTATTAGGTGTCTGTCATCTATGACGATCACACCTCTTAATTTTGTCAGAATATTCTTTCTTTTTTCATTTTTATTCCAACGCAATAATTTTTGTCCGCCCGACGATTTCTCAAAATTGGCTGATTCAGTTTTAATGAAATTTTTCGTCCAGTCATCCATGCCTATCGACGACCTGAACATATTAACTTTCCTCAAGGTCATCGGGTCATCATGACGTCATGCAGGCGCCATTGTGTAAATATCTTGTCATGATTCATAACGCATAGTCATTACTGGTTCATATTTGGCATGATGACAGTCCATAATAATCCAAAGAATTCCATTTGTCAGACGCGCGCGTACGCGTTCGTCCGCGTGTCAGTGCGCGGGCACATCGAAAAAAGCTCAGAATCAATTTGTATTCATTTGCACACGTTTCAGGCCATTTTAAAGCATTTCAAAAAATTCCCGGCGTAAGCGCGCGCGCGCAAGGCCCAAATGACGTAAAAAAACGCGGGGTTTTTTTTCACTTGATCTCGAATAAGGAGACTTTTCTTGACAATTTCCATCCTTTAGATTTGATTTCACTTACATAAGGTCGTACGCGCGCGCCAAGTTCCAATTTCCGCTCGCGCGTCAATAGGCAAAATAGTGTAAAAAAAAACATACCTATGTAAAGTCCGCCATATCTCGTTAAAATGGCTGGAGACCCCCCATTTTATTTTACATTTTCTGAAAGCCTATGAGTTTAAGATTTGATTCATGAAAAAAATTGGGGGTCCTAATGGTTGGAAACGTCGCCATATTCTCATGTGAACGCAAAATTTCATTTTTTATTATGACGTCATATTTTGATCTTTAATCAGACTAGCTCGCTTATTGTTGGTCGATTTTCGCCGGGATTATACATGTTGTAGCTGAGACGATGCTCTACTGTAAAAATGGCGTTCATTCTTCATTTTGACAACGGCATCACGCTCTAATTTTACGATAAATGGAGGCATGGTCAATTTTTCACATTTTGCGTGTATTGTCTATATGGGACATGACCTTTTCCGAATTCTGATTCTACTTCTCCCTATTTTTAGCAACAGCTCCGTTATTTCTGATCGATTTTCGCCCAGCGTCGAGTATGTTGTAGCCGAGAAAATTCCCTATCTCAAATGTACCATTTATTTTTTAATCAAATGTCGGGAACATATCGAAATTTTAACTGGAAGATAGGAACGAGAATCCAATTTTCCATCTACGTGTTATCTCTATGAGCCATATTCTGGTCTATCGGTAAAGCACATATCTCACATCCTCAAGGGGCCCCGGTTACGACTCTCGGCGACGGCGTGTCAATTTATTATTTTTTTTTTTTTGTGCTTGTTTTGTCCTTCCCTATTACCATCTTCTTCCACTACTTTTACACATAAAATCACAAACAATGCAATAAACTGCGTTATTTAGCCTGTTTTGTCTCTTGCAATACAGTATACAATAGTTAATGTACAATCCTATTGCAAATCTCATTCGGTAACGTGTTAATACATCTGTTGGGGGTCACTGTTCGTGAATACTTGCGATTTCAAATCGTCCCATATCTATGACGTTAGTCTTCTTCCCAGACGTTTATTATGCTTCTTTATGACATTTAATTCGACGTCCCACGAGACATTCTTTTGACTAAAGAATTGTGACAGGACCACCTAATTTCGTCACGGTACGAATTACACGTGTCTGCGTATTATTATATTTTGTTTTCTGGTTTGAAAAAAAAAGGAAGAACTTTCTTTCCAAAAAGGACGCAAAAATCCAGGCACCGCCATTGGGAGGGACTGGGATGCTTGTTCCATAAAAGGCTTGGATATGACTCATTTGATTATGACAAAAATGGGTAAAAATAAGTTTACTTCCAAAATGCGCTAAATCCACTTTGCGAAAATCGAACATTTTTATTAAACCGTTTTCCTTCCAAAAATAACCACTTTTTGTTTTTTAATAGCATTTTAAAATTTGAAATTCTAAATATAATGGTTGTTTATGATAGATATTCAGAATTTTTGCTTACTAATTAATTGAAATATATTTTCTTCCTTAAAAAGTGTGTCTGCATGGGGGGAAATTTGTACACACCATCCCCCCTCTCCCCCAAGTGGGAGTGATAGATCCCCTACCCCCTGGAATTTACGCCAATGTAGTGCTCCCTAGAGGGGAGGGTGCAGGGAAGCTCCGACGTTTGTTTTGAATTATTAGTTGTCGGTAATAAAGTCTATCTTCTGCGGTGTAACTAGGATTTCATTTTAGGAGGACGGTAGTTCTCCCTAGGGGGGGGGGGTGCAGGGTGCAGGGTGCAGGGTGCAGGGTGCAGTTTCCCCCTCCCGCGCAAAGCGCGGAAGCTCCGGCGTTTTTGCGCTGTCAGTTCCCGCTCTTCTTATGCTCTCTGCCTGTTATGGGGTGGGGGGGGGGGGCATATGCATAGCCAAAAGTTCCCGGTAATTGAGTCTAGAATCAGTGGTGTAATTCTCTGCCTGTTTTCGGGGGGAGGCAGAGCCGAAAATTTCCCGGTAACTAAGTCTAGAAATAGAATATGCGGAGGTGAGCCCGCACCGCGAGTTGCTTGTTGTGAAGCCCTTAGCGGGTGGATCCCAGGGTTCTGTCCTAGGGCCCCTGATGGGGGTCTACAGGGAAAGCCACTGCGGGGGAGCCCCCGGAAACTCCGCGGTTTTGCTACTAAATTTTCCCTCATTTCTTTTGTTTCACTTTGCTTTCTTCCTTTTTTCCCCCTCTTTTCCCTCTTCTTCTTTCTCCCCTTTCTCTTTTTTTTCTTTCCCTTTCTCCTTCTTCAAGTTCAAGTTCAAGTTCAAGTTCAGGTTTTATTTCCAATATAACACAAGACATAATATTTTTTTTTTCTTCTTTTAAGCAGAAATATCGTAAATAAACAAACATACAACATTTTTTCCTCTAATTAACATCAAAAACAAATTAAATGTCTGCTTGACATAGTGTATTAAAAGAAAAAAAATGATATTGGAAAAGAGAAAATCCACAAAAAAGCAATGCTTGTAGTGACGTGGATTCCTCAAGAAAAAAAAAGGAAAGTAAAGAAAAGAAAACAGAAGAATGTGTGATACAGGGGTAGGTGAAACGGCAGTATATATTACAGTTGCAGATTCAGTCACACAGTGAGGACTCCGCCAGATGAACGATGCGTTACGCATTTGAGACAAAGAAGAGAAAGAACAATATGAAAAGAGAGAAATAAGACAAGATAACATAAGACAAGACAAGACGAAAGAGGGACAAGACAAGAAAAGACAAGACAAACAGACGGGAAACACAAGGGGGAAAGAGGAGAAAATAGCAAGAAATTAAAAAGAGGAAATGGGAGATGGGCTGCCACAGACCAGCATGACATAACATGACCGACAACCAGACTGAAATATAAAAAGAATAGACAGGTGGGAATTTCGTATGTATAGGATAGTGCGATGACCTAGATTAGACGTAACCAAAATTGAAATCTCAGTTCCAATGTTAACTGTTGTAAGAATGGAGCAGGAAAAGTTTGAGCTTATGTTTAAATGCATTCAAAGAGACACTATCTTTAATATCATTACTAAGAGAGTTCCAGAATTTGGGACCGTTGTATATGAATGTGTTTTTGGCTAGTAAAGTTCTGCAGAAAGGTAAATGAAATTCGTAAGAGCGTCTCGTGGGATAGTTATGGTAAGATTGATTTTAAGGAACATGGCATCAAAATATGGGGAAGAGCATTATCATTATAGTTGTACATAAATTGCCCTAACTGGAATAAATACAGGTCTCTGACTTTCAATATTTTACTCTCAAAGAACAACGGATCCGTGTGTGAACGGAAGGCAAAGCTATGAATAACACGAAGTGCCTTTTTTTGCAAAAGTAACAATCTGTCCAATAGATATTGATGGGTATTTCCCCAAGCAAGAATCCCATAATTCAAATAGGGTAAAATTAAAGATGAATAAAGCATAATAAGTGATGTCGAAGGAATAAAAAAATTCAGTCTGTTGATAATACCTATATTTCATGAAATTATTTTACATATATTTTCAATGTGATTTTTCCAAGAAAGTTTGTTGTCAACTATAATTCCAAGAAATTTTGTATGTGGAACAATTTCTAAGGGAGTATCATCAAAAATAATGTTCATTGGTAATACATTTATGGAATTACTGAATAACATATATTTTGTTTTCTTGAGATTCAAAGATAATCTATTAGCTCTTATCCATTCAGTAACTTTAATGAGTTCAGAGTTAATAACATTAACTAAAGTTTGTGGGCACTGGTGGGAGAAAAATAAGTTGGAGTCATCAGCAAACAAGATAAGTGACAGAATTTGGGATGACCTACAGAAATCATTAATGTAAAGGGTAAACAACAGTGGGCCCAGTAGGCTACCCTGAGGGACTCCACATTTTATATCTTGCATATTAGAATTATGACCTTTAACAAAAACATATTGTTGTCTACCGGATAGGTAGCTCCTGAACCACTCCAAGGCCTTCCCTCGCACCCCATAATGTGACAATTTATGTAATAAGATTTCATGATTGATGGTGTCGAAGGCCTTGGAGAAGTCCAGGAAAATGCCCACCAGGTGACAAGATTTGTTGAGAGCACTTACATTTATCAATAAAATTCAATAACGCATGAGTGGTGCTGTGCTTTTCGTGGAACCCAAACTGAACATCAGACAAAATACTATGTATTGTAAAAAATTTGGCAGTTCTAACGTAGACTATTCTTTCGAGGATTTTAGAAAAAGAAGACAACAAAGAAATAGGTCGGTAATTACTGACGTCCAAATTATCACCTTTTTTGAATAAAGGAATTACCTTAGCAATTTTCATTTTATCTGGAACTATACCTGATTCTAAGGAAAGATTGAATATATGTACCAAGGGGGGGTAACAATAGAATTTATCACAGCTTTCAAAATGAAATTATTAATGCCATCAAAACCTGGGCTTTTTTTACTTTTTAATCCAGATACAATATCAATTATCTCCTGACTAT
The DNA here is from genome assembly GCA_029962745.1 of Echinometra lucunter. NCBI lineage: Eukaryota > Metazoa > Echinodermata > Echinoidea > Camarodonta > Echinometridae > Echinometra > Echinometra lucunter. The sequence continues at coordinate 58,649 of JAPZVO010000178.1, read as the reverse complement.
AAGTTGGAGCAAAAAATATAGAATTCGGATTAGGCGTGCCAAGATAGTCAGAGAAGTTTTCCGTCGCGGGAGGAAAGTCTTTGGCCAAGTTTTCACCAACAGAAGAAAAATGATCATTAAAAATATTCGCAATACTGTCAGCATCGTCAACAATGACATCATTAAATCTGATTTTGGAAATATCTAATTTATTTCTCGATAAGTTCATTGCCTGTTTTATAACTTTCCATGTATTTTGGATATCATGTTTATATAGAGCTAACTGTTTCTCAAAGTATTTTTTCTTTTCAAGTCGTAATATTCTAGTTAGGGTATTTTTATAAGACGTGTATTTGATTTTGGATTGCTCTGTACCTTTCATTTTGAATTTGTAATATAAGTTATTTTTCCTATTAATCGAACGCAAAATAGATGCTGATATCCATGGTAGTCTTGGAACAGTTTTGTATGTGTTACGTTTGTCTTTTAACATCGGGATGTGCTTATCTAACTTGTCATTCAATATATTCAAAAAATTGTCAAAGGATAAATTAATGTCTTCAGTATCGTACACACAAGACCAATCGACAGAGTCCAAAGAAGCGCCTAAGCTAGCTGTATTTTCATGCGTTGGTCTGCGTCTTAGTGGTTGAGAATGAACAGGTCTAGTTGTGCGTCTTAATGGAAAGTGGGTGAGAATTGGGAATTGGTCTGTTATATCGGAAAGGACTATAAAAGAATCTGGAGGGGGGAGAATGTTACAAAAAATATTGTCCAGAAGTGTAGCGGTTTTGTCGGCTACACGAGTAGGTTTGGAAATAAGAGGCAAGAAAGAGGCAGGCAAAAATGTTTCAAGGAATTCATGTGATACATTATGTTGTTTCAATAAATCAATGTTTAAATCGCCTACAAAGACAGCGTCCCTATTAGTGAGAGCTGGGTTGTTTATAGTTTCAGAAAGATAAGTTAAAAAATCGTTTGTGTTAGAGTTTGGAGGTCTATACAAAACAGCAATAATCATATTTTTACTGCCAGGAATATTAATTTCAATAAAAAGAGGTTCGACGGTAGAATTCATGATGTTAAGTTCATCACAAACGGTATACTCCTAGTCATGTGAAATGTAAAATGCTACGCCATCCCCAGTTCTGTCTTTCCTGTTATTTGTTATAAAATCATAGCCATTTAATAAAAAAGGTTGTTTAGATTCATGACATAGCCATGTTTCAGTGAGACCAATTATAGAAAAAGGATGTTTAGTCGAATTGGAAGAGTTGTTCAAAAGTAACTGAAGTTCATCAAAATGTTTATTTATACTTCTTATATTTACATGCATTATGCAGAATGTATCTTTACTGAAATTTTTTGTAAGGTTTTTCACTTGATTTTCCGTAACATATTTAGAAGAGGGGTTTTGCACTATATCATAATCAAAATTTAATTCTAACTCATTTGAGGACGAGTTAATATTATCAGCCACAAAATTATCATAATCAAAATTCATTGGGTTATTGAAGTATTCAGTATCAGTAGGTCTCAATTCATTAAAGAGGTCATCGTTATTCAAAGGAGTGAATGGAAAGTACGATGTGTCAGTCATACTAAATCAGTCAATATCAGAACGTGTTGTACTATAACCATGATAACTGGTTCAAGGTTTGTAAGAGTCATGGAATGGGCAGCCAAGCCAAGTAATAGCAGTAGCAGAACAAAGAAAGAAGGACATGAACATAGAACACAGAGAGAGAAGGGAAGAGAAAGCGCAGCGCTGTGAGTGCGTCTTAGTGCAGGGAACAGGGTCCATCGCACGGAGACCTCAGTGTGTGAAAGACGTGACAATGAGAGCAGAACGAGAACAAGCGAAAATATAGCGAAGGTAATTTGAGACATTACAGTGTGAAGCTCCAATTATGAAAATAACATTTGTATTGAAATACACCTTTAAAAATATCGAAAGCGTTCGCAATAGTATTTGAATAGCCAATGAACAACAGCCCCCCCCCCAAAAAAAAAAAAAAAAAAACCCATACACATGTAAGTAATTTTGTTTACACGAACAATACATCGACACCGTAACTCTTCGCGTGTGACATCGACACTCTTCTCGTGTGGCAAAATAGATATATACATACATACATAGACAAATTACTTAATAATAACAAGACATAAAACAATAAACAATGATCGAAAAATTAACTAAAACTATTGATGGGTATTTGAAGAAGAATAAAGTAGTGATTGTACGTGCCCACGAAACATGCAAGCGGAGAAAAAAACCCATAACAACCATTGTACAGATAAATGCATGGAATACTGAGATTGGAGGACATACATGTAGCACACATTTACCAAGATTAATGATACAGAGAAGCGAAATACGAAGCATGCATGTTCAAAGTAGAGAAAAAAAGGAATAAATAAATAAATGAATAAATAAATAAGAAAATAAATATGCATAAAGAAGCAAATGACTTGTGGGCAATTCATGAACTGTTACATCACAAGATTGGATAAAGTCACGAGTCAAAAGAGTAAATCAATAACAACTAATACGATTCTCAAATACAATAGGGAAATATTATATATATAATAAGTGTGTATGTATTGTAATTGACACAGTGAATCGTGGTCAGGGACGAGTTCAAAAGCCAAACGGTTCCAATAATATTTGAAGATGAGATCACATTAAATTTATGAAGCATGGATGTTTAAAAATTATCAGATCGAAAGGGACCCGTCACCGATCACGATATCACTGTATTGGAAATATTTCAGTTCGGTATGTATCATGATATATGCAACATGGGTAAAAACAGAAAAAACAACAACAACAGCAAAAAAAATTGATAGAAGAACCATTATCCATGTATTTATTGATTGTGACATTGTGAAAATCATTTGGAACGAAATAGTTCTTGAAATTTCTCGACATACCAAGAAGGTTTTTAATCCGTCCCCCTTTGAAAAGATTTTTGGAGTTAAAGATGACAAATTTATCACGTATATTTTCCTGATATTCAAATATTATATTTACTTATGTAAATTCAAAAATAACATTCCTTCATTTCAGGGTTTTAAAGTCTATTTGAAAACTTGTAAGGAAACAGAATATCGCATTGCCAAAAAGAAAGGTACTCTTGCACTTCACTTTAGGAAGTGGAAATATGTGTTCTGATGTACAGTGTACTTGTGTAAGAAACTGCTTGTATATTAGATGTACTTGTTTACTAGCTGAGCTCCTTTATTTCCATGTAATACTGCTTTGTTCTGATTCATTATGATTATGTTATTGTTTTTTTTTTTATTGTTTTTGATTTCGATTGTATTTTGATATTTGTGTAATCATTTTATCGATCAATAAAAACTTAATGAAAAAAAAAATTGATAGAAGGGCGAAGAGATCTAATCAAGAACAAGTGGGAAAATAACAATATAACAATGTAGGGAATTGACTGTTCCATGCGAGATGACCAAGATTTGGCTAAGTTATGATGTCGTCCACAAAGAGGACGCCGCTCGATGAAGGACTTTGAAAGAAAAATCGTAAGATTTGCACAAACACATTGACGTGTAATAAAAGAAGAACAATATAGCATACAATATAGAATAGTGATCATAATACAGAATGTTGATCGTAAGTGCCGAACAATCATGCAAGCGGAAAAAAAGAGGTAAAAAACTGAATGCATGGAATACTGAGACTTAAGTTCATAGCGCACATTATCAAATGCCATGAAGTAACCAAGTAAGAAGCATGCATGTTAAAGTAAACAAAATAAATAAATAACTAAATAAATGAATAAGAAACGAAATAAGCAAAAAAAAAAATTAATAAAGAAACAAATGACTCATGAGTAGAATGAATTAGATTAACATCTCACGAATCAATTTATGAACTGTTATACGTGACAAGATTGGATAACGTCACAAGTCAAAATAAATCAGTAACAACAACTAATACGATTCTCAAATTCAATCGGAAAATATTATACATGTGTATGTATATAGTAATTGTCATAGTGAATCATGGTAAGGGACGAGTTACGGTTACAATTTGGAGATGAGATTCCATTTAAAATTTTTGAAGTGTAGATGTTTAAAAATTATCAGGTCGAAAAAAAGGGACCCGTCACCGATCACGACTCCACTGCATTTGGAAATAGTCTAGCATGTGACACAGTATATGCAACATACGATGAAACATAGCTTAATTGATAGAAAGGAGAAGAGATCTAATGAAGAACAAGTGGGGGAAAATACATGTATAAGAACATAACGATGTAGGGAATTGACTGATCCATGCAAAATGACTAAGATTTGGTAAGTAATGATGCCGTCCACGAGGAGGACGCAATTATTATAAAAAGAGGGGGGAAATGGAAGAGAGTGGGAGAACAGGGGGGGGGGGAAGCCACGTAATTCGTGACCCTGTGAACTCAGGTAGCACGCAATAAACCTGAACAATAAAAGGGTAGAGGGCTGTGTGCAGTGAAGCTCGTTAAGTGGAACACACAATTTATTCTTTTATTCTTCTTTTTTCAGGAAGGATATAAAGGAAGATACCAATGAGTGATGCCAACTAGGTCAGGTTGGGGCTACAAAAGAGGACAAAAGATGTGAATTTAAAATAAATAAATGAATAAAAATAAAAATGTAAAGGAAATAAGGCATGCATGTGATCATCGAGAGAACAAGAATAAAACTTAAAAGAATGCTTACCTCCTGCAAATCAATCTAGCTATCGAAGACTATTAATGTCAGACACAAAATCTAGTCCAGGGATATGATACAAAGGGAGAAAGTATGCATAGTAAATTAAGACATGCATGCATGATTGGCGTAATATAGGGATGGCGCGATAGTGAGAGAGCAAGCCAGGGTCCACAATAGTAAAGAGTAAAAAGTAGTCATGGTGAGTGGCTTGATTGACCAAAACAAGGGAGGTTCAGATTAAGTCAAGACATAATTTCGAGAGGGTGGAACATTCACGACTATTTAAAAGTATAATAGTGCAAGGATAAACAGGACAGGTGGGGAATTAATCATAAACAATCACTTCAGTATCTTAGGAAGAGAGGGGGGAAAAAAGAACTCTTTGAAGTGGTTATCTAAATAATGTACCTGCATAGAAGAGAGGATAACACTGGATTCCTTTAAAAGGAATTGACTGGGATTCAGTCTGCAGGCCACACACAACTGGCTAATGATGCATCTGCATAACTGGAATAAGACATTACAAATCAGGCTATTAGAACCAGCAAACATAAGTCATTGTGTTCACAGAGACCGATTTGGGATAAAGAACTGACAATAAAACAGGGAGGAACACAAGAAAAATTGAAAGGATGCTAATTCAAAGTATGACAAGGAGTAAATGCACTTAAAGAGGATTGGCGAAATAAAGAAAAATAAGAGAACGAGAAAAAGAAATCACTGACACACCCAGCAACCCATTAGAATGCATTTAGAATGTGAAAGGAAGAGGGAAGAGGGGGGAGGGGGGGGGGGGGGGGTCCGAGAGAGCTATAGGGAGCAAGGCCTAAAATGACGAAAGGTACCATCTTATACATGACTGAGTTGTCACAATACCAAATACGAAAAAAGTGATTGTAAACTTTATTCTTTCAATACGAGATATATTATCAATTATAGCGGAAACTGCATAAAAAATATACAGTTCAGATATCCATTTTAGATTGCATACAGTAAGAATGCGCAGTGAGAAGTGCGAGGATAATTATAATCTAATTTTTTTGTTTTCATGTAACAAGAAAAAGCCAAAAGGAAGAGCTTTGTGAATCTAATAGCGGGGGAAAGGGATTTTTTTTTTTTTTTTTGAGATTTACAAATAAGCAAGGTCGAGTATGACCTATCATTAAGTGAGAGGAGAAATTTTTATAAAGTTATTATTATTGGCTCCTTTGGAAAAAAGGAAAGGGAAACATGACAAAAATCAAGTTCATGTTGAGAAAGACACGTAGCAAAATATACAACCACAATATTGCTGGTTCTTGATTAGATTTCGTAAGAATAACATAAATAATAGCATCCGACAAATTAATCCATGAGAACATTTAAGTGCCTTAATTCTGTAAGGGTATTTGAAACAACATGTCGATATTCATCATAGGGAAGTTGAATACATTTACTGGTAATGAGCACTGATCATTCTCATAGAGTCGCAAGAAATTCTTTGTGATTGAAAAAAAAAGGTTCTTCCTTTCCCTCTCTCCTTTCTTTCCCTTTCTTCTTCTGTCTTTTCCTTTCTCCCTTCCCTTTCTCTCTTCCCGTTTCTTCCTTTCCCTTCCTTTCATTTTTCCCGGTGGTTTGGTGGATTTTCCCGCTGAAATCCTTCAGGGGGCACTCTGCCCCCACCCCCCCCCCCCCCCCCCCCCCCCCGGTTGTTACGCCACTGACGAGTAGTACTTTTCTAGAAGTATATTGTTTATTAGTATGGATTAAGCTCATTCTGGAAATGAATTTTGTTCTCAACATTGAAGTTAATGTGTAAAATACAAAGAATTCTGAAAACAGAATATTGCCCATGTATGATTTTTTAATTCTATTTTTTAGATGTATATTGCTAGTGCTTCCAATTGTGAATAAAAATATCTTTTGGAGAAGGAAGATGGATTAAATAATTTAATCATCATTACTCGAAATCGCTGAGAGCGGATTTAACGCTTGTTGGAAATAAACTCTTCAAATACGAACGCGAAAAGCTTGTAAAACTGAATGATACGTGATTTCCTATTTTGATTTCGTGTCTTTGAAAAGAAATTACGTGTTTATGTAGAGAAATATCGAGTGTCTCAGAGTATATAAAGAAAAGCATTTGTCATATAAAGTATTGACATTAAATGTATCTCAGACAATCAGCATACGAATGATTTACTTTTACTATTCGCACTCATTTGCTTCTTAAATTTGGTTCACGTGATCATTTATATTTTCTGAATGTACAATACATAGCTAGTCATTAACCTCCCGACCCATTTTTTCTGCTGTATTAGCTGAATTAAGTACAGGAGGGCCTTCCACGGGCTCCAAACCAATGTATGAACGTGATGACTACGACGCAGATCTTGCCTTTACCGGCGGGATGGGTTCACAAAGCTCAAAACATGCTACAGGTAATTATCATTAGATAGAAAAATAGATAACCTTTCGAAATTATTACGAGATAATGTAACGTACATCAATACAAAATATAGCATGTAGAGTCATTCTTAGGTCAATTTACAGTTCATGCATGAGCAAGACTAGAATCACCATCTCTTTTGTCTCGTAGAACAAATTTGACTAAAGCTTTCGCTCTTTCATTTGTAATCAAGTGGATATTACGAAATGGAAAAGAATATCAAGAAATTTACTTCCTGGACTATGCGATTCCAAAATAGTGCCCTTTCTAACCTCACATGTATACTCAGTAATAATTATGCAGACCAAACCTTATGATATCTTATGATAATCATCCCGCCATTTCTGTGATACTTATATCTTTTTTCTGATCATTTCATGATGAATAAGTAATACTTTTTAGACACGATTTTAACGTATTATCTGTCATTCATTACCAATGCGTTTCAAGAGCTTGAGTCACACCTAACTCATTCCCTTTAAACTATATGTTCGATGCCGCCAGGAAAAAAATATGTCAGGCATGTGCTTAACTGGATCTTCCTTGAATATACGTAGAAAACTTTTTGATTCATGCTTTTGTAATGATAATTACTTTTCACTACCATTCGTCTGATAATACGAGCAGTACACAGTGCTTGTCTTTATAGGAGACGAGCGAAAATAAATGGTGATTTTTTTTTCTGAAATTTGTCGACTGCAGGCACCTGCCCGCAAATTTGACATATAACATCATAAATAACTTTACTTCAACAAATGCATCTTTTGTTCGTCCGAAGTAATCGAAAAAGAGTCAAAATGTGGATTGTAGGAATTTCAAATTTAAACAATTTCTCACAACTTCAAACTGCTGTCATACAACCTAGCCGAATTTCTTAACAAGTTAGGCTTATGTGTTGATATTTTATCACGTGCTCAATTTTCACTTTGTTTACCCAATATTCCCGATATCTAATTTGCTACAAAAATCACTCAGTTTTCCCAGTAGTTGGCGACATCCAACATTGGGATCAAAGGCAACAGTGCACCTTTATATTCTTTTGTGTATCCTTAGAAAGGGGCAGCTGCTTCAATTAATCTGTTGCCACTTCGGACTCCAGCTCTTGAAACTCCTCAATATTACCTAAATTTGATTTATCTAGTGTTTCATGGAATCTGTTATTTGGTGTATTTAATTCACAGCTGCAGTTCGTATTTTCATTGTAATTTAGTTTATGTAAAACATGTTTAACTCAGTTTTTACTGGAAAAAGTGTTTTTCAGTAAACCTTGATAGATGATTGATTGATTGATTGATTGATTAAAGACAGAGACTTAGCTCTGATGACAGACGCCAGCTCAAAGATTGTTGATAGCGGAGGAGACGTCATCGAAGTGAAAGAATGGGGTATTAAAATGGCGATCCCTCCAGGCGCCCTCAAGAAGCCTGTCAAAATTACAGTCAAAGCATTATTCAATACACCTGACCTGGACGTTAAAGCGGAAGAAATAATAGCATCATGTGGCTTCAAGTGCTTGCCAGAGGGGCTTCATTTCGATAAACCAATCAGAATTACTCTTCCGCACTGTGCTCTTTTTCGTACGAAGACACCGATTAAAGCTGCTCTTTATAAGTGTAGCCAAGGTAAGGACTGACAGAATTATAAACTAGGTTTATAATGATTAATACATATACTGTAAACACATTTGTAGACAAGGTGGGTCTCAAGCTTTAGGTGAGAAAGACTATTCAAATAACCATTATTTAACACTGGGAGTAAAAAGGGGCAGAAAGAAGGAAAGGATAGCATGGAGAAAAAGAGGACTGTGACATGCAACTATACTGCACCTCTTTTTTTTTTTTTCATTTAAAACGTAAATAAAGTTTTATTGGGTCCCTCCCCCCCCCCTCCCTCCATCGAAATATCATGCCACCGCCCAAAACTATACCTCAAAGTTACATTAAACAGCAAGAATCTTAACAGCGCCATCTTCCGATGTTTCTTAAAATAATGTAAGATAAAAATCGTTGAAATATCAAATAAGATTTTAATTGAAATTCTAAAATCGAATTCATTTCTTAGGTTGTTTCATTGTGTATATTCTAGCATGTCTATGTTCAAAGTACAACCACTTTCTTCTAATATTCATTGTTCAAAGAATAATCATTGTGTTGAAATACTTGATATTTTGTCATGCTGAATAATTCTTTAAAAATGGCCTGGAGGGTAAAAAAAAAACATGGAGAAAAACGCGATAGTAAAAGATACATAAACACGTAACGGGACGGAGGGAATTATCAATGCAAACGTTGATTCAAGTGTTTCTTCGTGCGTGAAGTGAGTTTTAACTTCACAGCCAGTGACCGATTTAGACTCTGTAAATATTACTTGTATTTATATGATAAAAAGAAGAAATTTTCTGTTTTATCACACTCTCGTTCTCTCTCATTCTCTCTCATTTTCTCTCTCTCTCATTCTCTCTCTCTCTCTCTTTCTAAACAGTTGGAGAGGTTTATGAACGACTGCCTCTAGAACTACAGGACTCGTCACCGGCATTTCAGATCAACAAAGACACAATCAGCATCGACATCAAACATTTTTGCCAAAACTTCCCGGCCTTGGATGTTGAATCTAAAATGCTTGCAATTTTACCTTTTGAGGGGAGGATTTCAGAAAATGAGCGTCACATCAAGCTACTTTTCTGCCACAGTACTAAATACGATCCTAAGGTCGGTGAAGGCGTTATTTCATTCATTTTTTTCTTCTCTTTTTTTTTAAAGGGAGAAAATAGTCCTTCTTTGTTATAATGTTTAGCAAAAACAAATGCATGCCTAGTCTACGTGGGAACCGAGATTGTTTTTGAAGGCACCAACTAAGTTCCAAACCCGAGCACTCTCAGTTTGAGACCACTGCTCTTCCATTGAGCCATCATGCCTCCATAAAAACGATGGAAACCCTATAACACGCTTAAGTCTATCAAGCAATATCACAGCGCTATACAGTGCACCCCCAAAATTCTCACTATCTGAGCATTTCTAAATATTGTCGGGAAATTTTCAAACCTAGGCCGGGATCTCTTCTATCAATTCCCATCCAAACTCTCTCTCTCCAAAAAAAAAAAAAAATCGTTTCGATTGAGCAAAAGCAAATTTTATGAAAAAGTGCGAAATTTGAGCTTGTCAAGAATTCGTATTTGTTCTGGTTGGTATCAGCGGAGCCAAGAGTACTCTGGAAGCGTAGGAATTTTCATATGTGGATATGCTGTAAAAAAAAAAAAAAAAATATATATATATATATATATATATATATATATATATATATGAATATCCTTATGCGCATATTCTGACATAACATGTTGTGCTTGAATGGAATTTAGATAATGAATGATTGATTGATTTGGAATATTACTCTTAGATAAGTTTTACCATTAAAGCCAGCATACTTTGGATTTCAGGAAAAGACTATAAGCATGCAGTCATGCAAATCTAGAAATATCAACCATTCGGCCATGCAGATCAAGCAATATCAACCAACCTGTTACTCAATTAATCACTCAGATTCATTCATTCAATCAATCAATCGATCAGTCAGAAAACCAACCAGTCAATTATGCACTCATTCAAAAAGTTAGTTGAAACAACTGAATAACTGCAATCTGCAATGCAAGCGTGTAAGTTCATGATCACTCGTGTTTACTTCAATGATAAATTGTAATGAACACGTTTTTGTTATGTCTTGTTTCCTCCTGCCAAACAAAGAAAAGGTAAAGATCATTGAGGAAATATATTTCTTAAACAAGAATGTTCAAATTTTTTGTCACAATCATGAAACTTGATTGCATTGCAGATTGCAGTTTTATGCATGAGAGCGCATGCATTATACTAGGTGTTTAAAGAAACATTTGACAATTTTGGTCTTTGATAACTAAAAAGTTAAAACTCGTAAAAGACTAAGGTTTTCACAGTGTAAAGATGAAGGATGACGAATTTCCTGTGACTAGGTTTTGTGGATATTTTTTTCATTAAATTTCATAAAATAATGCTATGAATATGTCACTCGATTTTACTTTTTGAAAAATTGGGGCAACAACAAACTGTGTGCGTGTCAGTAATGAATTAAGAGCCATACAATTGCAATTGTGCATTGCAGATGGAATTCCACTGTACCTCTTTCAACCCAGAGTCATGAATCAGTAATAGCACTGGAGAGCAAAAGGTTGCCAGAAATGACAGGTGAAATGCACAATACACAATGAATTAATTACTGACATATACAGACTTTGGAGCCTGTTTTTTCAAAAAGTAAAAACCTAATTAAATATTCAGAGCATCATTTTACGAATATTAATAAAGAAAATTCCATAAAACCTAGTCCCAACAAAGTTGACACTCTTCACCTTTACAGTGTGAAGACCTCAGTCTTTTAATATCTTGAACTTTTGAGTTATTAAATATCAAAAGTGTCAAATGTTTCTTAAAACACCTACTACATTTCTAAATACAACTGCATGTGTAGCGGTAGCGTTACCTATTGATGGTGTCTGTACGTTGTGGTAATGGTAGCAGTGTTCCTAAGAGTTCTTGGTGATGTAATGCTACATGTTATGGGAGAGGTGGGATGAGGTTGAGTAAGGTTGGATTGTGCAATAGTCGTAAATTGATTTTCACCACTATAATTAAACACGCACAGACACACACACACACCACAACCAATGAGTTCAATAATGTTGATTATCAAGTCTTTCATATCCATTTACTCCTTAGCTTAGAAATAACTGATTAATTCATGGTAATACAGTACCATGACCGCGGTAAATTAAGACCGTACTACTACAGTAGTACCGTGGTTTAATCATTTTTACAGCGGTAGATTCATGGTATTTTCTTGGTAATACAGTACCATGATGCTGTAAACTGGGACCGTACAACCACGGTACTGTTGCGGTAATATGGCATGGTATTTTCATGGTAATACAGTACCATGAAATACGGTCCCAATTTAACACGGTACTTAAACATAGTACTACCATGGTACTTTTACCACGGTATTACAATGGTATTACCACGTTACTGTATTGTAAGGGTAAGGGGTATGATAATTTTAACTCCGCGCTAAAACTTCAGCGGCGACCAAGCGACATCCTAAATAACAGCAGTGCCCAGGCGTCCGCCTCCCGATGCCTGGGCGAAATTGGCTAAAAACTTGCTATCCGGCCACCAAGTAGGCTGACTATTGGCTCTGTGACCAAAACCTTACCTGGAATACAAGATGTTTTCGAAATATTTACATGTATTCACAGTAGTCGGTTTTCAGCGTTCGTGCCTAACTGATATTTACTTGACTATCATATTACAGTCACTGTGCCGTGATCAAGGCAGCATGCACTACGAGAGCAAAGAGACACAAACCCAGTTCTTTTTGAGCCGTGACGCTGGAGACATAGATATTACAATAGATACAGACCCGGAGGTGAAAGCAGAGCCTAGGAAAATGGTTCGTACATTGAAAAACAGGAGGAACAAAACAAAATTTAAAAAAAATTATAATCTCATTTGTGTTCCAGAAAAAAAAAATCGAGATGTATCGATGTTTATTCATATCTTAATCACAATTATGATTAATAACTAATACACATTAACAAAACTTAGACCCTCTTCTTTCATTAGATACCACTCATGTGATACATACTTCACGCATGAGTGAATTAGAACAATATGAAGAAGGGCTACCAAAAGGTCCTTTGCACAACCATACTTCAAATTCAAAGAGATAAATATGAAAATATTTCTGTTACTGTGACATGAAAATAATACTTCTGAATATTTCATTTCCTGCTCTTTAATATGACTCCTCAGTGGATGAAAGAGAGTCGGGGATGACTAAGCTCTGTTAGTGTCAAGTGATGCTTGCATTTCCATGATTTATTGCATGAATCCGTTTGCATTCACTGCCTGTCCTGGCAGTGAACAACGAAGACAAAAGACTTCATGCATGGTTGATCATCAAGAAAATGGAGTGGTGAGTACAAAACCTAACAAAAATGATAACAGCTGATCAATAATTAAGCATATTTTCATTAACATAATTCACCTTGCAGTTAACAACAGAATGATCAACAAGTGTTTCTAGTAACAAAATAGGGACGTTCTGAGCTCGAGAGCCTTCAGTAAGTTGCTAATGTTGCTGTCTGTCTAGCAGTGTCATGTCAGGTTCAATTTATGAATAGCTTTCATGGAAAGATATGTTATTCTTTAAGCGTTGACAACTCTGCGGTGGTGTTTGACTAAATAAATTTATTAGATGAACAAACGACCATAACCATGATAACATCCAAACACGCATACAGTGGGAGTGAGAGGAAGTGTGAAGGGGTGAAGAGTTAATGGTTTTGAGTTCCGAGTGGGATTAAGGATGGCGTGGGGATGAGGAGGAAGGGGGAGCGATGAGTATTAACATGTAATTTATAGGTTATGCATTGTTGTTTCACTAAATCTATCCATCAGAATACAAACGACCATAACACAACACATACGCCATCACACGCACACATAACAAGGGAGGGAGAGGGGGCTTGGGGGATTGTAGAGTTTGGGTTCCGGGAGGGATTGGGGATGGGGGTGGGATGGGGTGGTGATGGGCTATGTAGGATGAGGAGGGTGGAATAGGAGGAGTCTCTACACAAAAGTTTTTAGATCACGCGTGACCATCTCCGCATCCATTCATGCGAATAATTGGTGCGAACAGTTGGTGAGAAGTTAAGAAACAAATGATTTTAAAAATCAAGGAAATGCAGTCAATACGTCCCTGTTTTCACGAAGTGACGGATGAGCGCGCAACTTTAAAAAAGTTAGTTTTGAGTAAATCGCTTTCAAAGTTTCAGACCTCAATCTCAACCTCTTTAATGTATGAAGGGTAAATAAATTTTATATCCTCGTATAGGGCATATTCTGGACAATTTTCATTATCAATCATTTGCTTATTCTTTTTATATTTTAAAAGAAAACGAGGTGTAAACAATGCCATCATCTCGTGAAAACAAAAATTCAAGGTTCCACTGTGATTTTGTTTTCACGAAGTGACGGATCTCATCCGCATGCGTGTTAAACAAATGGGACTTGATGAGCGCGCATTTGACCTAATTCTGCGCGATCACGTATTCAAAGCGAAGACGCGCTCTTTTATGTGTTTTCACGAAGTGACGGAACTCAGCCGCACACGTAAAGCATATGGGACGGCTGAAAGCCGTCACTTCGTGAAAACAGAAAATCCTTTTACTAGGTATTTTCTTGTTGACGTCATTGCCATAGTTACGTAATTAGACGTTATTACGGTCTGAAACTCTGTGAAGTTCAAGATGTTAGTGAAAGATGTCCAAAAATGCAAAAAAAAACTAAAAATTGAAAAATTACGATTTTCCTCGTATCCGTCAGTTCGTGAAAACAGGGACGAATATTTCAATTTAAGTTATTTCTGTCATCCCTGGTTCATTTTTCCCGATTGAGGTGTCAAGCGACAAGGTAGAAATGAACTTTCTAGAAATGTGATCATCTCTTTGAAATTCAAACATCGTTGGCCAAAATAAAATTTTTTGGTTATCCAACTTCACACTACCTTTATTCATTCATGCATGACATTATGAGTGACATCGTATGAAAGAAGAAGGTCTAAGCTTTGCAAATATGTGCTACTTATTAATCATAACTGTGACTGAGATATAATTAAACATCTGTCAATCTCGGTTTCGTTTATTCTGGGACACACTGTATAATCTCTGTTGCTACAATGACTTTTTTCATTAAAGTGGAGTACAATGCCTATGTAAAAAAAAAATAATAAATGCAGTAGTCCTGCTGGTTGACTTTAATATATAAAAACAACAAACATAACAAACTCCGGGCTACAAATTTCTATAATATAACAAAAGGTTACGCTCCTATTCTCCAAACGCGAACCCCCCAAACAAACTTGCAAACTTTCCATACTGCAACTTTACTCTTTGCCTATATAGAACTTGGTCCTAAGTGATATACAGAGACCCTGAAGTGTTTATGTAAATGGGAGAGGGGGGGGGGGGTCCCTTTGTGTGGATGCAACTGTGCTAAAAATGAAACGAGATCGTACAGTATGTCCGATGTATGTCCAAGTAGCATACTCCGTGCATACTCCTTGCGTGTGTTGCGTTTTTGTTTTTGTTTTTGTTTTATTTTATCATAAAAAATCAAAGAAAGTCAACTTGGATATTTGTGAACAATTGAAAGTGCATTATCCAAACCTGAAATTAGAGTAGACTTACCCTAACAGCACGGATATAAAAATCATAATGCAAAGACGTTGGAAGTTTTTAGGACTGTTCACTTTTTCCCATGGAAGCATATTTCCAGTTAATTTTCAGTCGTAGGGATTAAGTCAACGTGAATTTTAGCACCTCTAACATGTCTAAAGCCACAGGCATGTGTTGAATTTAAGCACTGTTTTTTTTTAGTAATGTAATCCACTAAACATCGATATTGCAAATACAGACATTCATTTACTTATATATATATATATATATATATGTCATGTGTCATAAGCTCACCCCCTAAAAGGGGTGGTTTTGTTACATTTTGTGCGTTCAAATAAGTTTTTTTTTAATTTCTATCAGCACCATAGACGCTACCATAACAATTTTGGTATCGTATTAAGGCTGTATTAATATGCTAATAGCCTGCAAAGTTTCATATGTGTAGGTAACGTATAACTAGAGTTACAACATTTTGAATTTAGAAGGTCAGGGGTGGTGGTGGAAGCGGCGCGGCGCCACGTGTACAAACTGAATGGTAAAATCCAGTTTTTATGCATTTTTTTAAAAAATGGTGGCATCTTTGTCAAAAATTGGCATATAATATTATATTTTGTACCAAATCGAAGCTAATACACTTTACTTTCATGTTTTATGATTGAAAAGTGACTTTGCGAGGGCAATGGTTTTGTTAAACACTGATATTCTTGCAATTTTAGGTCAAAATTGGTATTGCCTGCACAAAGTCAATCCAGGGGGGTGTAACATAAAGAGATACAATCAATCTTACAATCAATTGTATCTCTTTAGTACATGGTTTGCCATAGACTGACGATTGATATCAATCATAAGATTGATTGTATGTTTTATGTTACACCCCCAGAACTCATATTTTTGAACAGTTTAGGGGAAATATCATTAGTTTGGTCAAAACTTGCGACATGTCTTCATTTTTGTTTCAATTTAAAGCTCTCATACTCAGATTTACTATCTTATGGCTGAAGAATAATCATGGCTGTCATGGAAAAATAGTGTAATATTATATATAGTGGCTCATAAGAAATATTATATATTTTTGGACCTCCGCCCCCGAACCCCCCCCCCCCCCCTCCCATTGTGATTCTTAAAGTTAATACATGATTACAAACCCTAGACAATTCGTCCCTGTTTTCACATCTTTCACTAACATTTTGAACCATACAGAGTTTCAGACCGTAGTAATGTCTGATTACGTAACTATGGCAATGTCGTCAACAAAAAGTAAAATACCTAGTAAAAGGATTTCCTGTTTTCACGAAGTGACGGCTTACAGCCGTCCCTTATGAAGTACGTGTGCGACTGAGATCCGTCAATTCGTGCAAAAAAAATCAGAGACCACGACTTCGATTTGAACACGTTATCACGCACAATAATAGTTCAAATGCGCGCTCAGGAAATCTCACTTGCTTTACACGCGTGCGGCTAAAATCCGTCACTTCGTAAAAACAAAATCACAGTGCGTCCTTTAATTTTGTGTTTTCACGAAATGACGGCAATGTTTATAGACAGCTCATTTTCTTAAATATAAAAAAATATGCAACTGATTAATAATGAACATTGTCCAGAATATGCCCTATACAAGGATATCAAATTTATACACCTCTCATTCATCAAAGAGTTTGAGATTGAGGTTTGAAACTTTGAAAGTGATTTACTCAAAACTAACTTTTTTACACTGCGCGCTCATCCGTCGCTTCGTTAAAACAGGGACGAATTATACCTTGTTGGAAAGCTCTGTCTCCTACGAGAATATAACATAAGAATAGCCCTTGGAGTGCCAAAAAAAAAAAAACCCACTAGACCACGGATCCAGCTGAGGTTTGCGTCGGGTCATTGTTCGAAACTCATCTGCCACCAACAAAGGAATTAATTAGTGAGGGTTGAAGATTTGTCAATCTGTCGGTTAAGCGAATTTGGAGTCGCCGAAACCACTGGCACTGACCAAAGGCCCGGAATCGATTCCCCGGCGGAGACCTTTTTTCAACCTTTGCAAAATTTCCAAAATGGTATGACAGCTCTGGGGAACTTTGATTAATGCTACGCTACTCTCAATTGATCTCACATGTATTTATTTCCACGAGAGTTGCCAAAGCTGTTGTATATGATACCTCATCACAAATAATTCATTTATTTATTTATTATGTTTATACTCAAATCATTTTCAGCCATGGATATGTATGTTTTGTAGTTTATTCTGTTATTCAAATACGGCTACCATATGGCTGACTATATTTTTAATATAGGACATAAGTCTTCAAATTTTCATGGATGATGCAATTGACATTCACATGATATTTATTACCAAAACGTGACTATATATTTCAAAATGGATTCTACATAATGAAATAAAAACTCTTAATGAAAGTATCTGTCGTAGTGTACCTAGTTACGTTTCTTACAGGTGGCATTTACACTAGATGAACAACATAACGTACACGCACAATTGGCAGGTAGATCCGTTTATACATTCTGTGTAAGCAGTTTTCCGCTGCAGCTGTTTAGATTTATGCAAGTTTAATGTGCAAATTAACCTTTTACGGCAAATGAGCTAGACCACTTAGGGCCGGGAATGAACATTTGTAGATCAAAAAATGTCAAGTCGAGTAGACATGGTATTCCACTCTATGCTATTTTGAACGCTTTAATTAAATCTCTCTGGAAGCCCATCAGAAAAAATAAAGCAAGAAGTGGTGAAACTTAGTGAATTTTTAAATTCCTTTTCCTTTGATTTTTTTATTATACAGGTTGTTTCCAAAGAACAACTTCTTCTAAAGTTTTGTAAACAGATTTACTTTAAAGTAGACAACTCTGAAGCGGAAGGACGTAATATCGTGGTCAAACTTCACATACGGCAGGTTGCATCGAGACATCATCATGAAGATCACTGTGAAGAAGAAACGATTGAATTCATTAGTTATTCTTCAGGTATGATCGCCTATTAAAGCATTCCGATCAATGATTTATCTGTTGATTTTATTCACAATTGTAAATAAAATCTTCATATAACATGATACAAAAAATTAAATATATGGCCTACAACAAACTTTGAAATTGGATAATGATGATACAATAAGAACGACCTGCTTTACTGAGGACATGATAATCAATAAGTATGACTGATTTAGTCGGATCTTTTTGGACCTGTAGTGTCAAGTGGCACCATCACGCATGATGAAGTACAGTCTTCAGGTAGAAGAATTGATTTGTGGCACTAAAGTTGGTGGTATGTTTGATAATATTAGATCAAGACTTACAGCAATTTGCTTCTACCAGATTAAGATGAATCATTATCATACTCAGCAACCTGTGAATACTTCAGGTATAACCCTTTCTTAGTATCACAAATGTTACATTACAGGTGGGGCAAAAGCCTTATGCAAGAAAGAAAAAGAGCACTGCGCAAAAAAATAAAAAATGAAATAAAAAATAAGCCGCTCTGTTAAAAACAAACGGCAATTATTTTATGTATTTTTTTTTTGAGGAGTAGATAAAAATCTAATCATACATAGGTGTAGCTAAACTTCCGCCCAGTTACCGTTTGTGTAAGAATTTTGGAAAGTCTTCATGTCATGCTACAGTGAGCACAGTCACTAGACAAAATGGCCACTTTTTAGAGTTCGCAACGCTTATCTTGTAACTTTAAATCAAGGATGCTTGGGCAAATTTTTGGATTTCCGTCACACATGGGGCATGTGATGTGTTTTATGATTGCTTCTAGACATATTGTGCGATTCATATTTTTCATGGTTGACTCAACACACGATCAAGAAAATAATAACCAGTTTCTTGAAATCTTTCTAGTTGAAAATTATATTTAATAATCTGTTTTAAGAGGTGTCAACGACTTTTTGAAATGATATTCCATACGTGGGTGAGTGACCCCGGTAAAAAGACGACATTAATAATTATACTGGCCGCGAAGCTTCGCCAAAAAAATGTAACGCTTCGTACATTGACACAGAGGTAAATTATGATTTCTATTCATGTCATGCTGGATGCATACATGTTTATAATGTTATGCCCGGGGGCGAATTCTTTCTTTTTCCCTGAACCTTTGGGGCTACATGATATGATTATTCATGAGTTGCGGCTTGGGAATAAGACTGCGCATCCTTCTCATATAAAATGTGTAGGCTATAACCGACCGCAACGCCGTGTGTGTCGCTTCGCGATAGCACTGCTGTGTATAGTTAGGCCACATGAGGCTTGAGGAACTTCGGGGGATTTTGTTTGTTTGTTTGTTTGTTCTACTTTTAGCTTTTCATGGGTCCAACAATAAAACCTAATTATCTGTATTCATTGGCGTTAATCCCGGGGGGATGGGGGGATATATCCCCCTACTTTTTTGAGGGGGGGGGGGGGGAGGATGGCGTGTACAAATACCCCCCCCCCCTCACTTTTTAAGGAAGAAACGATATTTGAATTAATCAGTTAATAAAAAATTTCAATATATCTGTCATTAAAAAACTGTCATATTATAGAATTTCTATTTGAAAATGAGATTGAAAACCAGAAAAGTGGTAATTTTTGGCTCGCTCGCTCCGCTCATTAGCAAGAAAATTGTACGATCTCTTTACGATTTATGTCTAGAGGCTGAGGAAACCGCAAGGTAATGGCACCGATATTTTACGATATTCGTACGATAATCGTACGATCCCCACACATCCTCTTTACGTCCTACCCCCTAGGGTCGTTACAAGAGATCGCACGATGCCCAAAGATACTGTGAACACATAGGTCTTTAACAGACTGTAGCTATCTGCGAAGCCCCCCCCCCCCCCAAAAAAAAAAAAAAAAAAAAAAAAAAAAAATAATGATAATAATAGTGATAATGAAATAGAATTTAAAATAATAATAATAATAAAAATAATAATAATAATAATAATAATAATAATAAATGTAATAGATAAATAAATAAAAAGTTTTAAAAATTGTACGAAAAATCGTAGATGATTTATCGTACGACGTCCGCAGTCAAATGTGACCTAAGCATTATTACCAAGTTTACATTTGCACCTGGACGCCGTACGATAAGTTTGGCCTTTTCGGAGGCATCGTAGATGGATACGGGCTAAGGTGTACATCAGAAACATAAATAACATCAGCAAAACCATGCAAAAGATGTGACGCAATTGTGACAAAAAAATTGTTAATAGCAATAAACTTTAAGTTCCTCAAATTAGTAAATGGATATGTGATAATCTTAACAATACTATTCCGTTCTTGTATTATGACAAATGAACGCGTATGTGCGCTTTAAAAGGACTTTGGATGTTATTCCCCTATTTAGCTTTAGCCAAGCCTTCGCCCTAAACCTGAAACGCTTTCCTTCCTGTATTGAAGAATTCCCAAACTGTTGCAACACCTTAGAATATGTTTTGAAAGTTTTTTGTCTGTACTTAGAATAATTCTCTGAATTTAGAGAGAAAATTAATCTTTTCCTAGTGCTGGTACGACCGAGATCGGTCTGCAACATCCAGGTTCCTCTTCATGTCCATTTTCATTTTAATCTGCACATTGCATTCATAAGATAAATGAATATTTACCAAACTATTATAACCAGTGAACAATCGTGAAATTAAATTGCCAAGATTTAAAGCGTCTCTCTCTTCTTCTTCTTCTTCTGGATTCAAAGTTATAAACATTCAAAAGTTTAAGTTGGCAGAAGCGTAGGGAGAGGGTGGCGGGGGCGCCGGAGGTCGATTGACATAATTATGCAAGGTTGATTTTATCTTTGTGTTTGTTTCCTTTTTTTTTTTTTTTTTTTTTTTTGCATTCGAAAACTTATTAGAAGTTGCTTCTCTATTATCTCCCTCCCTCTAATTATGCTTGAAGATAATGATCTTATGTATATGTCTCATTTTAACTTTGTATGTTTCGTTTGCGAAGGGCAACCATCTTCTTCAGTAAACCGGAGCAGTGCATCAAACGTTATCGAGGCTACGAATACGAGTCAAGTGACAGATAATACCATGATAAATCAGCAGAATAACTATAGGTATCACTATTTGCTCGTGTGGATAGAGAGAGAGGGGGGTGCATTTATTATTTCATCATGAAACGTGATGAATCATCCACCTCCAAAGGTTTATTCAAAGCTTTACTTTGAAGAGTACCGATCATCTGGAGATTTCGAGCAGCACTTCGAGAGTCTACCCTCCTAAAAAATACTCTGACAGAACAGCAAACTTTGTATAATTCTTTAAAATTATTATTGTGGCTAATACCCGTTTTGTGTAAACCTCAGTGTTAATTAACATCAACTTATATTCCAATATTTTTTTTCAAAAAAGGGTTCAAAATAATTAAACTTCGGATTCATGGGATCATGGAGATCCCAGAAGAGTTATCTAAGTCGCTTAAGTTAACCGTCAAAGTGTTAATGATAGAAATGCCTGTCACGCTTCTCTCCTTTTAGTCTTATTTGTCACACTACAGAGTCAAAATATTAGCCAAGTTTGTTTAATGGCTTCCCGAAAAGGAAAACACATTTCCTATATCCTTCAATGCACTGGGCTCTGTGCTGTTGTTGTTTTTTTTTTTTCGTTTTTGTTTTTGTTTTGTTGTTTTGTTTTGTCTTTTTTCAAGTACATAAACGCTTTTAGATATTGTAATTTGTTCTTAAAGCGGTTGAATAAAATTGGTTAGATACATATAATTCACAGTTATCTATATTCAAGCCTTTTCTTTTTCCCTACCCTCCCCCCCCCCCCCCCCCCCCCCTTTCCTCTTAGCAGGTATCCCGAGGTGCACACTCACACTTATATTGACTTCGGAAAAAATCCGCTTCCAAAAACAGTGGAAAGTGAGGATACTTTTGCCCAATCTCCAGCTCCGAATGACCCCCGGCCTGGATCTACCGACGGAAATGAAGCAGATACAGGGAAAAGCCAACAAACTAAGAGAAGACATAGTTCAGATGAAGGTCTAGAGGGAGATCCAAAAAAAGAGAAAAACGAAGACAGACCGGAAAATCCCATCGCCTTGATTGCTGCAAAACCTCTTCATGCCATGTCGCAAGGATTTTGATATAGCTTGACGATTTTCACAAGATTATGCTGTTTCGACCCAGGAAATGGCATGAAATGTTTCTGATGTATGAAATATTAGGGTTTTTCGGACATGTGCAACATTACGGCCCGAATTCACAAAGGTGGTTTCATTTGAAACCGTGGTTTCTAAAAACCATGGATTTTTGAAACCACGGTTTCACCTGAAACCATGGTTTCACCTAGTCTGTGATTCACAAACAGTGGTTTCAAAAATCCACGGTTTCAATTAGACCCACGGTTGAAACCACGGTTAAAACCACGGTTGCAACCGGAGTCCAGGGATTTCCCCCTTTTCGCACTGCACTGAGCATGCTCAGTATGATTGATCCAGAGCTAGAGCTAGAGTCGTATACCGAGCTAGCTTTCCTTTTATTTTCGTATCTTTGGAATAAAACGCGGACGTGTACCGCAGGGTCATCGCATTTTGCATATTGACCTTAATGCGCTTGTCGCCCGGAGCAACAGGCGTATTATCATGCGCAATCGCGCTATTGCGCGCATATAGCCTAGCCAAACTTTGTTTACATCAACATTCGGCCGCCTAGCCTAGGCATATCGCGTAGGCCTATTTATATGACCGGAGGGTGCGACTGCAATCGGAATATTCTAGGTTGCTCTCTTTGAATATTTAAAAACTGTTTAATGACGAAGATAACAAGGATTTTGTAATCGTATAAATAAGACGCTTATAGCCAATTTGGGCATCTACACGTCTTATCATGAATGCTTACAGCATTGAAAAATAAAATGATATTCAATTTGTAGATGTTGAATTTTTATCTGAGAATAATAATGTAATTAACATCTCCGGCATCGTTTAGAATTGTAATTGATTTCGGACTTATTTTTATCTAAACTTTCGAATAAATTTCGCAATTTGCCACGTCGAAGTCCTTTTCATTTAAAATTTTTGCAAGGTTTGGGGCTTCATTGTTCTGACGGTCATTGTAAATTGTAGATTCAGGAATTCATTGTACTTTTTTTCAGCAGTATTTTCTCTATATATCAGTAATATTTCAAGACATTTTTATTGAGAAACTTTTCCGTAGTAGGATGGGAAACTTTGAAGTGGTTGGCATTAGGTTAGGCATCACAGATTTTGTTTTTGTTTTTCCAAATATTTCATTAGAGATTTCATTTAAAATAAATTTTCGCATGCGCGCGGACACAACACACACACACCCACCCACACACAAACAAACGAGGCTGCAAAGCCCCCCCCCCCCCCCCCGGCAAAGTCAAAGCATCATAACAACAGTTCCAACATGCTGCTACATGTATCTTCAAGCACAGCCACAGCCTACTAAGATCTTTTGCAACATCAACCTCTCTTGTGCAAAGTATTCACTATCAATATTTTCCAATAATATCAAGCATATTTACATAGCCTCATCAGAAACCGCAGGAAGTTTTCGAAAGTGGTGGGGGGGGGGGCGGCGACGGCTGCGCATACAAACCAGGATAATTATTTCCAGGTTTTTGTACAGAGGCAAATGTGTACACTCAAAAAAGTGAGGGAGGGGAGGCTGTAGCCCCCCCAGTCCCCCCTAGTTTTGTGGGCCCTGCTCATAACATCATCAAGCACAAAATATGACGTCATTCACATCTTGCCAAAAAGCAACACGACTTCCAATGTGATGTTTCTACTATACAAAGTACATGTATACAAAGTTTTTATAAAGTAACTTAATTTCAGCAATTTAATATATATTTTTGTCATATTCCTGCGACAAAATTTACACACACACAAAAAAAAAAAATTTAGGTAACCATATTTTCTATTGCTAGTTAATAATAGTCAAAGAAATTACATACCGATTCACTGAATATGAACATGACTATTTTCTCAGAAAGGGATGGCATAATTTACAATATCAATCAATCTACATTCATACATTCATGGCCGTACGCAGGGGGGGGGGGGCGCCCCCAGAAATTTGAAAACTTACATTTTTTTACTGAAAATTTTCACAGAATTCACCAAAAGTGTATACCAAATGTAACAAATCCTTCAATCTCACTTTTAAAAAATGCAAGCTCAGTCTTTTTGCTTCTTCCCTTTCGATTTTCTTCGAAATATTTTTTGCGTCTTCCCCCCCCCCCCCCCCCCCACCGGAAAAAAATTTCTGCATACGGCCCTGTCTACATTAAATCTATTCCATTTTCACTATAAATATTTCACTTCCTGAGTACACATAAATGACGTTTTACTCATAAAATGAATTCAAAAAGCCATGCAGAAACCATGCCAGGTTTATATCCACTTGGTCTACCAGCAGATGGTCTAATTACCTGATTGTCTATATTGGCTAAACCCATTTGATATACTATCAATTTGGTCTAATACATACTTGGTCTAATTCTCATTTGGTCTAATGTAATGACCACTTGGCCTAATTGCCAATTCGTCTAATAACCAAACTGTCTAACTGCATTTGGTATTAGACTAAGTGATGTTAGACCAAGTGGACATTAGACGCAATGGGCATTAGACAAAATGAGAATTAGACAAAATGGTAAATAGGCGAAGTGGCAATTAGACCAAAAGGTCATTAGACGAACTGGTTGTAGACAAAATGGACCATGTGGGACGAGACCAAACGGGCTCTAAACATGGATATTTTCTGTATGTACATATAAACAGAGATAGTATATCAAAATTTTATTATATGAACCTTGTAGGTAATATATGAAGCTGTACATATGAGTGCTCTGAAATTAATACGTATTCATATTTTTGTATAATTGCGTACAGTGATGTGTTGCTGACTTGTTCTTGTCTAAGGTTTTAAGCACTATTTGATTCATATATGAACTGCATTACATATGCCTATCAAATTCATTAATTATTCATGACTCATATTCTAACAATTTGAACATAATATTTCAGAAGACAATTTGCCAGATGCAATATGAAATTGACAATTTACGGTGATAAGAATGTTCATTAACACATACACACTGAACTATAATTTGTTTTGAGAACTTGTAAAAAAGGAAAGGAGTAAGACAATGTGCAGCTCATCTAAATATATGAATTCAGGATAGCCTTAAACAGGATTCTACTATAGAATTTCAATCAATTTTTATTCAAAATATTTATTCAAATATGTTTTTTAAACTGTTTTCATTTTGAAATTGTGATATACTGCAATTCCAATTCAATCGAATTGATGTATTTGTAGAGCACCAATATCTAGCTGCCTAATCAAAAGCACTTATGAGACTAATTCATATTGCAAAGAAAAATATGTAACTAAAGACAAACCTTGTCATAACAAACTTCTCCGCAACAGGGGGGGGGGGGGTTCCAAGTACAAAAGAGGGTGTGTTTGTGTGTATTATTATTTTTTGGCCAACCACGTGGTGGAAGGGGGCACGTGAAAAGAAAAAAAAATCATGAAATGGCGCACCGACTGCTTTGCATATTAGAGACATATCACGCAAAACATCTGGGCAGACCCCCCCCCCTGCTTAAGGTTAAGGATAATTACAGATGATTATCAAAAAACTTATTCACATTCCACTTTCTCCATATAGCCACCTGGCACCACATTGCCTCTTCAGTTCTTTCAGTTAACTCTGATCCATGATCCATGATCCATAACTCTGGTCCAATTAATAGCACCTACATGCCACCTATGACACCTAGAATCCGCAATACTCATAGAATCACTGATGGGTAGATTCGACCTCTTCTTTCGTACTTGGAAACTGCATGAATTCTCTCTTCCTTCTTGCGATAGCTTTGGAAACCTCTCTGATGTCTCTGCAAACAGATGATTGTGATATTCATGCCTCATCAGTCATTACCATGCATCCCATGGAATGATCCTGTAATTACATATCAACAGATACCAGGTTGAAAATATTTTCTCAGAAATATTGACCTTTAAATTTAAAAATATATATATATATGAAAAAAATAAATAAAACAACAGAACTATGCACCATTAATTTGACATTCAAGAAGAAAAAAAAAGTGAAAAAAAGTAATCAATTTGTGATTTAATATTAGCATAACAAACTTACAGAAATTATGCCTTCTTTTCATAACACACTTGCTACTGCTGCATGAACAATTTTACAAGCAGAGCAAGTCATTTTTAGATGGTGAGAATTGAATGGTGCTCAATTTTTCACTCCTTATAGTCAAAAATATGGAAAAATGAAATTTGGAATTACATGTATTGTGATATTCTCTCTTAAAATGACATTTTTAAATGATTAAGATATCAAGATGACTTTATCAGCATATCAGAACTGTTAAAGACCAAGATTCGCTTCCGCAAAAAGATTACAATGTTAAAATAAGTTTAGTGCCTTGCTCAAAAAATTCCATGTAATTAACAATGCCATACATTAAAGAACCTCCACATTTAAACTGATTTTCAAATCTCAAAGCACTAACTTCTCCTCATATGCCCCTCTTCTCTTCAATATTATTTGAGGATAAAAAAGAATGAACTTCTCATAAATACAAAGCAAAAGCAAGTCCAGTTTATAATTTAAAGATTCCACCCACCACCACCCCCCCCCCCCAAAAAAAAAAGACGGAGAGAGAGAGAAATGATAAACAATAAAAGCGCAAATTCAGTGAGTACAACTAATATTACAACAAAAAAAAAAAATAGAGCAATCAATACCTGCAAGATCACAGGTAGCTATGATGGATCATTTCGTTCAAGCATGCTGATGAGGCAGAGTGCATTCAAATGGATTCCTCCGGTCCAAGAGACCTTGCTATTTTCTATCAGCTCTCTGTATGTAAAATAACGTTGGAATTAGAGGCAAAATTAAATATTGAAGGCAAAAATTATTGGAAATGAGTGTACATACAATACATACATGTACTGTACATCAACAATTTTCAGGGTCGTATGCTTCTTATTAATGTGATTGAGAATTCGAGATTCAGTCTCACGACAAGGCGTTAATCCACTTTCGTATCCATGCACATATTTCCAATTGTAATGAACAACTCTGCATTCAATAAATTTAACATAATGATCAGCAACATGTATTCAATTTTTCAACTGCATTGGAATATAACTGGACCAAAGAAAACCTTGATTTACACAGCTTCGGCCTCCGATTTTGTTGCTCAGTACGGTCCTCCGATGGTTCGCTTCACTTCATGTGCGCATTTGTGCCATCCTTAAGCCAACAATCTAAATTTTTGCAAACTTTCCTGTGTTATCCCACATTATAGATGGGTCTACATGTAAAGTTAGCAAAAACTTAGATTGCTACATCACAGATTACTAGACCCCCATTACTACATTTTTTGGTGTTTCTAGTATATACAGCAAGGGAAGCGTCAAATTCCATGTAAAGCGGAAGTCTATACCACTCATCCTGTGTACATGGTCAATGAATTGACCTCGTCCCACAAAAGTGACAATTCTGTACCGAAACTGCATAGCATGCTTTTCTATTGGTTACTCGACAGAATGCTGTCAAGTCTGATCTGCGTCAGTTTTCTTTTTAAAATTCATCATTTTCAGTTCATTCATCAGATATGAAGCAGAAAGGGGAAATTGGGAGCCTCAGGACCATTGCTGGTAAGTAAAATCAAAACTTTTCTTCTCTATTATAGATCTTTAGAAGTCAATATATTTCGTGTTTGCATTGGCAATTAGTTTCGCTATTCAAAATGCCCCTTTGAACTACGGTGGTCTATACCAATACCATGTAGACCTCTATAGATTACCGCCTAGATCGGTAGAGTTAGCAAGTATGACATGATTCATGATGTACATGTAGATTCTAGCTTCAGTTTAGGAACAGAAAGCAGAATCTACATGCACTGATGCAGAGAGCGAAACACGTAGCACACAGCGCGCAGCAGGGCCTGGCAAGGGGGGGGGGATACTGAGCAACGACATCAAACTTCAAAGTTCAAACTTTCAAAGCCATAAATAAATGGAGGTTCCCTTGGAAAGACTTTATTCAAATTCAGGTTAAAAATTGTACAGATCTAGATTTCAGACTCGAATCAGCATTAGAGTCTAGATCACAGTACACATGACATTGACATGTTGCTGACCATCCATGCTCTGTGAAATTTGAAGCAGATTCATTCATTTCATTTTCAATTCAACTGAAAATAGACCTAGACCAGGCCTAAAGTTAGATCTACATGTAGATTAGACCGAAGTGTTCTGTCTCTAACAGTCGTCGTTAGCCTCGTATTCTGACAGGGTCGGCACTCCTCCTTTCTAAAAGGAGTGCCGACCCTACCAAAATACGAGGCTAACGACGACTGTTACTGTTAGACTTAGAGACAGAACACTTCGGTCATGTGTCGGTCTAGATCTAGATCTAACGTTAGGTCTACGTGTGTCGCCTGTGATATGAAAGTGCATTATAGCACCCAAGTGAAATATGCAATAATTGTTCATTATCATATAATGAAATTTTGATGAACATCCATTCATTAATGCAGGCTGGATATTATTAGCCGAGTTCAAGTCTCACTCCAGCCTTACTCGATCTCGATCCAGTCTTCAAGTCGTTGTGATGAAGGGACACAAAAATAAACACCTGGGACTGAAAAATTAACCTGTTTGCGATTATGCTCCACTGAGCTCCACACTGGCGCTCTGCTCCAAACAGCATGCTTTTATTATCATCATATTTACTTTTCTGTACAACAAAATACGTACAAATGTGAAGAAAAGAGAATTTCTAATTAGAAATCTCTAGGAATCGGTAAATTACTCACGATTTCATTCTAGATAGGGCTCGGGAAAAAGGCTTCGCTCCTCAAATCTTGCTGCCAAAAAAAATTCTTTCCGCTACGCTGTCTACCAGGGGCTGTCCGCTGCACAAAATGCTGCACTCTGATTGGTTAAAACCAGGGTAAAACCACGGTTTCAACTGAAACCACAGTTTCAGACCACCCCAAACAGTTGACTCAAAATTATGACGTAAAAGCAGGAGATGAAACCGTGGTTTCACTTGAAACCACCTTTGTGAATCGCAATTTTGAAACCGTGGTCTGAACCGTGGTTTGAAACCATGGTTTAGACCACGGTTTTGACTGAAACCACCTTTGTGAATTCGGGCCTACGAGTCTTTCATCATGCGTAGATAAGGGCGCATTTTAAACAAGTGCAATCCAAAATACGGATGACTCAAATTTATGGTCCCAAACATTCAAAACCCATGTCATATTCGTGAATAGTGTTGAGTATTTTAAGTTTGGACAATGTAGCATGTGTTTATGCAAAACAAGGAGAAGACTATAAGTTTTATGTCTGTTTGCAGTTTTGGACACGTGCAAAATGTAGTTGCCTTATTTTCAAGAATATTGCTGTATGCTGATTATCACTGCCAAGGACCCGTTTATGAGGTTACAAAACACTGAATGTTAATTCATAAATATGCGATACTATCAATTATACTGAAATGATTACTTTTCTTATTTCTAAATGCTACTTCATGTATATACGTATATGGAACAAATTCTATTCATCGTAAATAATAAGGTGCATGGTCGTGGAAAGGATAATACGTAGACTTGCATGATTTCACATCTGTTTTCGTCAACAAAGTGTAAAAATAGAACATCCAGAATGAGTGACCAACCTAATCCATGCTACAAGCCTTACAATTTTATGTAAAACACATGATTTTATGACGTTTTCACGACACCATGTTTGACTCTCCACAACAAATTAACATGTCTATGTTTGGATGGCAAGGACTTGGGCTCTAGACCATTGCACTTGGCATACCAAAATTTCTCTCATTCTTAAATCTGAATTTCACACCTTCCTTTCACCAAATAGACTTTCATACTGTGCGGTTTTGGCACCACCCACTATATCTAAAAAAAAATTATCATTACGATTTATGGCCGAATTATGAGTAGAATGTTTAATGAAGATTTATGCAAGTTTTACCACACTAAATACAATGTGCGGGACTTGAATAGCTCTCTTCAAAATGAGACGTCTTTATTGATAGATTGTTCCAAATTCATGCATATTTAACATGGTGCAGTTACTCAGAGTAAATCCTATGATTGGTACTCACCACTGATATCTCTCGAATCACTTTATCTGCTAAAAAAATTCGTCCCTGTTTTCACGAAGTGACGGATACGAGGAAAATCGTAATTTTTCAATTTTTAGTTTTTTTGCATTTTTGGACATCTTTCACTAACATCTTGAACTTCACAGAGTTTCAGACCGTAATAACGTCTAATTACGTAACTATGGCAATGACGTCAACAAGAAAATACCTAGTAAAAGGATTTTCTGTTTTCACGAAGTGACGGCTTTCAGCCGTCCTATATGCTTTACGTGTGCGGCTGAGTTCCGTCACTTCGTGAAAACACATAAAAGAGCGCGTCTTCGCTTTGAATACGTGATCGCGCAGAATTAGGTCAAATGCGCACTCATCAAGTCCCATTTGTTTAACACGCATGCGGATGAGATCCGTCACTTCGTGAAAACAAAATCACAGTGGAACTTTGATTTTTTGTTTTCACGAAATGATGGCATTGTTTACACCTCGTTTTCTTTTAAAATATAAAAGGAATAAGCAAATGATTGATAATGAAAATTGTCCAGAATATGCCCTATACGAGGATATAAAATTTATTTACCCTTCATACATTAAAGAGGTTGAGATTGAGGTCTGAAACTTTGAAAGCGATTTACTCAAAACTAACTTTTTTAAAGTTGCGCGCTCATCCGTCACTTCGTGAAAACAGGGACGAATTGTTGTATTTGCTTGTGATAAGCAGGTTGAGGAATTATCTTTTCAAACTTCCCGCGGGAGATTTGTTTTGTATTGAAAGTGACGTTGGGGGTTTATTATTTAAATTCAGGGTCAGAGACCTTTTTGGCTGTCGGTCGGCAGATTATAAAGATGCGCGAACACAAGTGACGTCACATTAGGATTTAGCGTAAGGTTTGACCAATCAGATTGCAGGATTTGGGGTATAAATAGGGGGCAGGAAGCACTCTCTCTCTCTCTCCCTCTCCCTCTCCTCCCTCTCTCTATCCCTCCTTTCCCCCTTTTCTTCACTCCCTACCCTCCTTTTCCATGCACCGCACATCATAATTGCCCAAAAATGTTGTGTTTTCCCAAGGATTTTCAACTCCTTGCTTTTCTCTGCTTTCTTTGCGCTAAACATAATGCGAAGACGGTAACAGTGGACTCGGTAATTCACCCCTGCAGTGGATCGGTTACCAGATACCAGAGTTGCCTAAGCCTAGTACTATTCTGGCTGAGAAGACTGCGCAACATCACCGCGCCGGTCTGGCAAGAAGGTGTTTGCTGATTTACTAAAGGATCAGTGAATTAGAGATCATACTTCTTACTATCAAAAAAATATCATACAAAAATTTTCTGAAAAGAACAAATAGGTATACATTAAAATGTATATGTATATAGAGTATATCCTAAACATATATAAAGAGCAATAACAAAAAAACACTCAAAGGCGTAAATATTCTCACTCATGAATGAACGCCGACAATATCAAATAACAACAACAACAACAAATTCGTCACAACTTTTGCAAGGACGCCATTTTGTAAAGCCCCTTGCTTGTCAAGTTCACCTCTCAAATTTTTAAG
This sequence comes from Echinometra lucunter, assembly GCA_029962745.1. Lineage (NCBI taxonomy): Eukaryota > Metazoa > Echinodermata > Echinoidea > Camarodonta > Echinometridae > Echinometra > Echinometra lucunter. The sequence goes on along the minus strand of JAPZVO010000178.1, from coordinate 26,585 downwards.
GGAGCTACAACCTTCTATTCACTGTAAGTACAGATTAATTCTAAATTATATAAAACAGAGTATATATGAGCATCTTATAAACTGCCTTTGTAGCTGATTAATGGATTTTTTAGATAAATGTGAGATTTTATGGGGAAAAATTGATACTTGAACGCAGAATTTTAGAGTTGATCTTTGATGAAAGATTGCAGTCAAGAGGTATATTCATCTTATGGAGATAATTATAATGGCGTATCTAGTGTATGATGTGAAGTTTAAAGACTGAATTCTGAAATTACTATTGTGCTTGATGATAATTGTTGAAGTGTATAAAATTACTAAGTGTCACCGCTTTGGCTCTTCAGTGAAAAATTACTAAGTGTTACTATGTTGGCTCTTTTACTAAAAAATTTCTAAGTGTCACTACTTTGGCCTTTTTACTGAAACAGAAAACACAAGACCTTCTTTGTATTCATTGTATGTAATATATTTATTATAGAATCAACTTCAATCAAGCCAACATGTGTGGACATCCACGATTTAGCCGTAGGGTCTGGGACCCTGGCATTGAAGAACGCAAATCTATGACTTTGATACTTTTCTGGCTCTGACATTTTATCTGATATCTGACTTGATATTTGACAAACACCTTGAAATTTTATAAGTCTTAGTCTTCTGGCTTAGTTAGAGTTGAGTGTGTCTCAAAAGTGCCTTGATATGTAAAAAAAAAATTGTACTGACATTTTGTACACTGTTCTACCAAAATATTCTAAGTGCAGAAGTTTCGTACTTTTGCACTATCAAAATATTCTAAGTGTTGACATTTCGTACTTTTATACTACCAAAATATTCTAAGTGCAGCCATTTCGTACTTTTGCACTATCAAAATATTCTAAGTGTAGCCATTTTGTACACTGTACTATCAAAATATTCCAAGTGCAGCCATTTCGTACTTTTGCACTATCAAAATATTCTAAGTGCTGACATTTTCGTACTTTTGCACTATCAAAATATTCTAAGTGCAGCCATTTCGAACTTTTGCACTATCAAAATATTCTAAGTGTAGCCATTTTGTACACTGTACTATCAAAATATTCCAAGTGCAGCCATTTCGTACTTTTGCACTATCAAAATATTCTAAGTGTTGACATTTCGTACATTGCACTACCAAAATATTCTAAGTGCAGTCATTTTGGTTATTACAAATAATTTTCTAAGTATGGACCTTTCGGTCAAAATGTATACATACAAATACAGATGAATTTATTAATGTTTGTTATCGATGTCGTGAATGTTAAGACAAGTTAGTGGTGCCACTAGTACCCCCCCCCCCTTTCCTCTCAGAGGTGCCGGAAGTACAGGACCAGGACATGGAAGGACATGAAGTTCTTAAGTTAGATGATCCTATCGAGGGGATTACAATGATTTTCACTGGAAGGAATCGGGCCTATGGTGTAGGACAGAACGCAATTTCTGTTGAGATGAATCTATTTAGGACATGGTGGATGCCTAAGGATTTTGATGAAGGACAGAGATGAACATTAGCCAAGACTGGAGGACTTGGAAGTTCATTACCCCCCCCCCCCCCCCCCCCCCCCCCCCCCACTCCTTTAACTTTCCTATTTTCCTATTCTTTCCTTCTAGTGCACCACCAGATTTAATTATTTATTACGTTATTTATATGTGAAACTAGAGAGGTTATGGACCTGTTAAACAGAAAGTTGTTCCTTAGTAAAGATTTCTCTTGTCATAGTATCTGGGAGATAACATCTCTGAGGCCAGTTACTATAAGCGACAGTTGAAGGGTTTGAGTAGTAGCACTGGCCGACAGAGTGGTCGTGACTACGTGATTGAAGTTGAACAGTGTTTAGGTTGAGCCCAGGAGGGGAGATTTTTTGAATTGGCAAGTGAAGACAGATTGATTTTATAAGTAGAGAAAGAGAATGTTGTGCGCTGGTCGCAGTAACATATTTTGGAGATAATGGGTGAGGAAAAGGGGAGTAAACACTGACTTCGGAACTAGGAATGATGTTTGGAAGACCGAGAGTTATAGTAACAGGCCTACTCGGAGTAAAGCTAGGATTGTAGTTAGAACAGAAAGCTAGGAATGCAATGTAAGGACATGTACTTATCGCTAATAATGATATTCACCTCTTTGCAAGTTAAACATGATTTTCAATAAGTTGAGCTCATTGTAAATAACTGTACAAAAGTTGAAATGTTGCAGACGACAAGTTACAATGTTATATTAAAGTTCAAGTTACACGTTATTACAAAGATTAATTTATTGCAGCACTGCCTGACCAGTAATTGTAAATAAGAATGTGATGGAGAACGTGGAAGTCAGAAGAGTTGACTTTGTTTGACTAAGCCAGAGGCAGAGAGAGATGAGATGAATTTGAGGTGATTTATTAAGCCAATAGTTTGCTTGATGCAAATGACCCTTTAAACCATCGAATTTTAGCTCAGATATAGTCGAGAGATCGAGAGTTAGAGGGAGAGCGAGACTTAACAGTGAGAAGTTAAATTAGTGCTCGGCGGTTCTCATGCCTGTGACGTGCATGAGAATACACTGCATAGCCATGTGTGATTGTCTAAGTTCGGAGAATGTGGTCAACGTGAATACACGTGTGTACGCGGAGTGCAAATGAGTTACAGGAACATGTGAAGGTAGAGAGAGTTTTATAATAATTATGCTAAAATACAAGTTATTTCAGTACAGAATATTTACCAGAAAGTCTTGACATGTTCCTTGTTAAGGTGGCCAAAGCTTTATGCACCTTAGGAGCATCGGTTTGGATATTTCGTCCGGTTTTCATCAGCACAATAAGACGAGAGCCTCGTACTTGCAACTCGAAAGCACAGTATTGGAATGAGTTAAAGGTACCAGGCACGCCGTACTCTTAGCCTAGATAGATATCAGCTGTGTTGTTTCCTTTCACTTCCATGCATAATTAATTAATTGGAAGTGTTACCCTCTCTCTCGAAGTCTTTTATTGTTACGTCACAAAAGGAAAACAATTTATATTGCGACGTAGTTTACTGTTGGAAATCAGGATCAACTGATTAGACTGTTGATCCAGGGGTCATGTCCCTACAAAACCATGTAGTGGCAGCAATTAATAATAGGAGTATAGGTCAAGAAAAGCCCCATCGGGGTGGCCCGCGTCACAATACCATTCTTTATCTTATCCATTACACTTTTACACCTCTCTTTCACCAAATAGACTTCCACACCCTCTTTTTTCAATTACAACTGGACTACCACATCCCGACTTTGTCATATTTCGTTTAACCTTTAATTCAATATAACCTTTTTGTTGTATATCCCTTCAGGGCAATGTGGGCACCACAGGGTAACGCCGTAACGTCGTAATCGAACGCCGCAACGCCGCAATTGAACACCGTATGGCAGAGTGACCTAACTTCGCACAGGTCCAAACTTCGCGTACAGGGCCTCAAAAACTAGAAAAGATTGCGAAAAACTGGTAGCACCAACGGAAAGAGCACCCTAAAATTGCCCTGTAAGTTACTTTCCTTTTGAAATCAGAGAAGGAATTTTGAAATTTTGAATGAAAAATCGGCAAATTTGGCAGCGTTTTGCGTTCGTTCTGACAAAACTGGACTTGTCGACAAGGGTCTAGAATTCCTCTTTTCGAGAGACGATCTCATCAAAATTGTAAGTAAAAGGTGGTATCAAATTATTCAGAGGCATTTTGTCTTCCTAGTAATGCAATTATCTTACCTTTTATGGATCTCTATTTTGTATTAATCACTTGAAAATTGGCGTGCGCGAAGTTAGGTCTCGTTATTTTTGTAACTCTTTTCCAGGTCCAGAGCGGTGCGATACGACATCGAATTTTGCGATCGCGATATCTCGGGAATTCTTTGTAAATAACATGTTCTTCTTGCACCCATTTGAAATCTAAAACTTTGCTTTGCCTTTGGTGTCATTTAAATCAGCATAATTTTTGGTAAAAATTGAGAAATTATGGATCAAAAATTGCCTTCATTAAAAAATTAAAATGTGCGCGAACTATGGTCCCCCCCCCCCCCCATCATACGACGTGGGCGACATATTCCTAGCATTTGCCTTTCTCTCTCTCTCTCTCTCTCTCTCTCTCTCTCTCTTTCAAAACAGTTTTTGTTGCATATCCCCGGTCCTGAGTATGTGCCTGTTATGTGTCACCAGCTACCTCCATGACGTCATGTCGGGAGATCCCTCAACTATTTTAAGATCTTGCATCAGTGTGCAGCGAGTCAAAATGAGGTTTCGTAGATGTATTTAATGGGGTCGTATCATTATAGTACTTATCCTGTCTATCTTGGAGGATATATATATGTTGTGGGTGTTTGATGCGATACGTAGGTATATGTCTATTATGTTATGGTATATAGAAAACACACAGTCATCAAATCAAACACGAGTAGACAAAATGAGCTCAGGTACACACTGTTTTATTATTTCACTGCAAGTATGTCAACCATGTAAAATGTGATGGTACAAAAAACAATTTACAGCTATGACAAACTGATATCATAACACGACCTAACACAGAGGCTTCTTAGGTCCCTGCAAATTTACGCTCCTCAAAGTAAATTCATGTATGATAATTATGATGAAATAAAAGTTCGCTTTGTCATGTATATCATGGTATCACTTTATGCCTTAGTTGTCGCTCTCTTCAGCGCCCCGTCTCTTCTTCACTATTATCTTCATCCTCATCCTGATACTGGAATAAACCCTCAAACTTTGTACCGTGTCTGGCCAAGACTCGTTGCACAGCTCTCCGGAAATTCATGCTATTTTCTACTTTCTCTGTCAGATCAGCCTGAATTTCAAGGTTGGTGTCTTCTTCTTCAAGGTACACGTTCTGCTTTAAGAACCGAGAGTAGAGATCGAAAAAGTTCCGTCGACGTCTATTGTTCTCCGCGATGTACCCTCAAAAAACTGCTCCTCACTCCTCCTCTCAGCGACCCTCCTATACTACTTCCGAGACTACCTCCAGAGCTGGTCCGAAATTGGCCCCGCATTTGATTTTTGAGCTTTTACACCCAGCGCGGGCCGCGGCCCGACCCCGGCAAGGCCCCGCAATTTTGTGCGTTTACACCGGGACCGCGGCCTCGGCCTAACCTGTGTCTAGATGTTGCTTGAGTAATGCAGTCGATGATTATTGCATTTTTCTTTATCTTTATCTGAAGACTAATAGCGAATTTATCCAGAAATAGTGTACATACTGGAAGTCCAAGAGATAAAATAGCCCCTACCCTATTTTAGGTTCTTTTCCGCTCAGGCAGGGTAAGATGGGCACAAGCGCAAAAGCTGCGCATTTGTCTTTAGCGGTATAGGTACGCGCGCTGGAGATGATGAAGAGATAAAATGAAGATAAAATCTGAGCTTTTAAAGTGGTCTCAGAATACCAATTTCATTTTATAGATAAAATAAAAAAAATTAGAGATAAAATGACGCTCAGAATACCACCCCAGGGCACGTGCTATAGTCAACAAGATTGACTTAATTTCTTATCACTGCAGATGAATTTAAAACGTCAAAGTATGTACCACCAAATTGTATTTAATACCTAATCAACCTTTTCCATCTGATTTTTTTTTTTAATTCTTTCACATCTTGATCTCATGACCAGGGGAGCGTTTCATCAAGAGTTTTGTCGGTGAAAATCACCGACAAATGTTATAAGCTACTGAAAATACTCGTATCTGACTGGCTGAAAGCAAATTAGTCGGTGAAAACCACCGACTAATTAGGCGCTTTCACACCTACCCGATCAGGAAAAATACCTGGTATTTTCAGATCGGGTATTCTACCCCGATCAGAAAATACCAGGTATTTTGCCAGTGTGAAACCAAATTACGCGTAATATCCCCGTAAGAAAATACCCGTAAATTAGTAGGTACTTTCTCAAAATTACGAGTACTTTCTCCAAGGTCGCGGGGATTTTTGTAATGTGAAAGCAAATTACGAGAACTTCTATTCCATCAAGCACTCGCGCACGAAGCGTGTACTGTACTGTGTGTACCGTGTATGTATTGGACGTCGTTATCGTTTGTGTACCGTACATTCTGGATTTGAGATTTGTATTGTCTATTTCTAGCTACGTCGTTGTCCTTGTAAAGTTCTGTTCTCCTTTCGTGTTTTTATTTATGATTTATTCTGATATATCGATACGGTAGTATGTCATCCTCTGATCATCGCTGATAGCGATTATGTTTAAGTCGACAACTTTACCTCCTTTTGTAAACATATATCAATATAAATTTTAGTGTAAATTCTCTCTTATCGTAATATGATTGCCACTTTTCGTGAAAAACTTAGGAGGAATCAGGCATTTTATCCACAAAAAATACTTTCCCTCGCCTATCCCTTTTCCATGTTGTTCCTAACTTTAAAAACAAGCATATCACACTAGGTGATACGCAAAACGAGGATGAAATCGACGTAACCTTGTGGGAGAAAGTAGCCGAAGAAACAGAGGTGGGACCAAAGGACATAGTGAAAATCACAGCCTTGCTGAAGAAAGCCAAAGGCTTTAATTCTACGCCATCCACTGTTGTAGAGGTGAGGTTTTTTCATAAAGCTCTAACGATTTTGTAGAGAAAAGGGAAACTGAACAGTGCTTTTCCTCAAAACGCGAGAGTTTTGGTCAAAATCACGTAGTCCGTGGGCCAGAGGGGGCTACCGGGCACCCCCCCCCCCCCTGACCCTCCGTCTTGGGTGTCATTTTGTTCGTTAGTTTCTCTAGTGTCAGAAAAACGAATGTTTCCAGGAATAAACTCAAATGCACTATGTTTTTAAGCCATTCTTTAAATCAATGTCAAAATCCACGTTTTTCAAATTTTGACCCTTTTCTTGAGGTAATCTATGTCATTTTTAAAGATTTTAAATGGGCTCTATCTCAACTAAAATAGGCTCAATTTGGTAAAACTTTCTATCATATAGTTTTCATTTCATTAGCAATCAACATGCAAAATTTTAGCCGTTCGTGTTATCATTCTCATATGCAAATTAGGCCATAAGATTTGCATATCATTAAATATGGAGATTTCCTGTTTCAAATATTTTCAAAAATCGATTTCAAGTTTTATTTTCTTTTTCATGCACCACCAATAATATATTTTCTGCCAAACATCACATCATTTTCTTCATCTATATCTCTACTTATGGAAAAATGATGTTTCCGAGGTCACATGTCCCCCTAGCCTATGTTTCCAGCCCCTTTTCCAACTAAGGTCAAGGTACTTTTTTCGAGGTTTTTGCCTGTTTTTTTTAGGTTCCAGCTATGGAACTTACCTGAAATGTCCAGTAGATTTTATCAAAACTTCATTAATTATTGAGTAATGCTTTTTCCTTGTTAGTAGAAGGCCACTACATGTTTTCTTTTTAATAAATATATATATTTTTTTACTGCTGTACCCATAGTTAATATAACATGAATAGCATATAAGTGAACATCAATATTGTGTTATATGTAATTATCGATCTATTTTCGAAGACTATGTGAGCAGTTGTTATTCCGTTGATAATTAGAAACATAGCTATTTTTGTAGCTAGAAGCTGAAACCAATTACTTCTAAAATCAATTAGCCTGTAATACCACCACAATTTAATATATATTAACATAATTAAGTGTAACATAGGTTTAGCCTTCATTTCCAGCCCTTATTCTGTGATATTATGATATGAATTCATGAGTAACTCATAACCCATGGTATAGTCGGCGGTTTCAATAGGATATATTATAGTCATGTACGTTGTATTAAAAACTCAGTAGAAGAAATCACTTGTATAAATGACAATTTATGGTATCTTTCAATCAAACATAATCAATCAGAGAAATGTTATTAGTCTATACTTCCAGCCCTCACTGTAGTCTAGATAAGCCGATTCATGATAATGTGTTGATACCACACTTCAAAATAGGCTAACATGTTATGAACCTACATGTATAATGCATCCTTATTATTACACATCCATTTGCATCCATACTGCATTAGCAATTTTCAAAGATTGAGACTGAATGAAAGAATATTTCAACAGTTCATGACTGTACCGAACTCCGAGGAGGAGGGGGGGGGGGTAGGCAGTTACATCCTCTCTCCTTTGTAGGAATCCTACTTTTTATTGAAAAAATCCAAAAATTCCCTGAAAGTGTGCGCTAGATCTTCAATTTCAACTTTAAAAGTGCAAATGGACTTTTTGCTAGGAGCGGGGATAATAATGTGTGAAATATGTGGGAAACAAACGCAACAGAGTAGGGGAAGGGGTGGGATGGATGTACCCCCCCCCCCCCACACACACACACACACAAGATGATATGGTTCAAAAGATGCTTGGAAGGAAGTTGATTTTTATAAAAGGATGGGCTACCCTTTTTACTTCAAAGAACGGAAAGGAGACACTACAGTCTTAGAGGCAGATGAAGAAGAAACAGAATTGACCAACTGGTGGTTTTCTACTGCAGTTGTAGGAAGAAACAAGGAAATGACAGTGTACAGGTCAGGAGCCCGGACGACGACATCTTGTACCACAAAACCATGTTGTAGCAAAATGCATTCGTAAAACTTCAGAAAGATCGCAAACATGATCGGTACATGATGTATAATGGGTTTTGTTTAGAGCGGTATTATATACTGCGCCTTTGCAATATCCATTGCTGATATGTCCATTTGAGAAGTGTAATCCTAAACACAAAACATTCAATATTCGTTTTTGATCAGTGTAAGTAAACTGTAATGTCATCACTCCATCAATCAGGTTGCGTAGAACTCGCGATATCCATGGATAATTAAGTTATTTCCTTTGTCATTCATGCGTTTAGTGATGCCTCCTCTCTCCCGGAGACCAGTGCCCATCCTTACTGAATCGATATGTCCTCCTAGGTCTTCCTCTTCTTGCATATCTTTTAAAAGTTTTATACAGAACCACTAAGTGGACCGTGAGATATGAATGCCTTTGAGCAAGACCTGAGAGCTTCACTCTCCTCTGGGTCACTTTTGAGCTGACCTGACATTTGTAAGGTTTCCGTACAGCTCAGAGTTCCTGATTCTCATTGCAATCTGGTTGACGCTCATAGCCGTCCTCAACATTCTTGTGTATCACCTATCCACCATCTGAACTCTTTTTGTAAGGGTCCCGGTCTCTGACCCGTACAACAAAACAAACTCCACTGTGCTGTGAAGAGACATATTCTTAAGTCTTTACGGAGGTCTGATTTCCATACAGACTTCAGGCTGTGGTATGCTGCCCAATCCTTCTTCACCTTATCCACAACATCCTCCTGTGTATTCCTGATCGTTGCTCCCAAGTCCGAGCCGGAGTTACAGTGAAACCAGAGTCGTGGTGGTTATCGAGTGCCAGACGCATGACAAAGATGTATAGAGCTAATGTATCACCCCAGGTTCTGTCTTCCCATCACGTTTCATGACCTTGGCTCTGGTGTTTGAACATATCAGGGATATCAGGCCCACTATCTTGAGGATTCCGTAAGCCCGTAGGATCTTCACCAGGAAGTTTTGATCCACAGAAGTGGAGGAAAAGTGTTCTGGACAAAGCACAGAGCCCTACAATTACTTCAGTCCATTGGGCAGTGATCATTCGGCTTGCTATGAGCGATGGAGAGCCTAAGAAAGAGCAAAGCTAAGCCCTGAAGAATTGCCTATGATTGGGGAGCATTAAAAGAAGACCGGGAGCTACAGGTGAAATACACTGTGGAGTTGAGGTACAGGTTCAATGTTTTGTGTAGAGGGAATGATGATTGCGAGTAGAAGGCAAGTAGTGAGTGTGCGATAAAGAGGTATGGATTCTTCATCACTGCAGAAGCAGAATCAGGAGAGACCCTGGTGCTGGAGAGGAAGAAGAAGATGAGAGAGACTTCTCTGACGATCCCAGAGTGTGCAGCCAGAGAACACCTGAGAGCTACTAGGGACGATTTCCATGCTGATCCTTCAGAGTAGTGAAAGAGTGTGTTGAGAATAGGAAGGAGGAACTCTATGGCAGCTACACTGAGACGAGGGAGGAGGTGCTTATTGAGAAGATCAAGAGTTGGGAGAATAGCAGACATGTAAGAAGAGCTGGATGATCATCAAGGAAACCATGGGGAAGAAGAGAGAGAGTTCAAGTGAGACCCAAGGTATAGGCCACGCGGATAGGAAGGGGAAGTGGCTGGAACATTTTAAGACCCTACTAGGACAACCCCCTGCCACGGCCCAGAACACCAGGGAGATCAGGCATCTATTCAAGGATACAGACATCGAGACGGGGAATCAAGGAGGGTAAGGCATATGGAGAGGATGGAGTGGTATCAGAGGGGATGAGGAGGTGTGATTTTGGTGAAAGCATCACCAAAAATAGGTAATCAGGCACTGCAAAATGGTGTTGTCCCAGATCAATGGAGGATTAGTTACATCATCCTCGTACCAAAGAAACGTGACCTCCCTTATCATGCTTATCAACAACAACATGGGGAATCTCACTGAAGTCACTTTTTGCAAAGACCCTCAGCAGGATGATTCTGAACTGCATTGACCCAGAGCTTTACAAAAAGCTCAGATAGAACCAGAATGGCTTCAGATTAAAGGGAAGATCCACCACCAGTCACGCTCTATAGGAGGATTCCTGAGGGTACCAGAGAGAAGAGAACTCTGCATTGTCATGGTGTTCATTGACTTCAGAAAGGCCTTTGACTACCCGATGAAGATTCTACGGGCTTACGGAATCCCCTCCCTTATAAAAACAACACAAACACAAGAATGTTGAAGAAGGCTCTGAGCGTCAACCAGATGGCAACGAGAATGAGGAACTCTGAGCTGTACAGAAACCTTCCAAAGGTCAGCTCAAAAGTGACCCAGCGGAGAGTCTTTGGGGGTAATGCTCAACCGCATCCAGAGCTCATAGTACACTCAGTGGCCCTGTGGAAACTCTTCTTTGATATGCAAGAGGAAGACCTAGGAGGACTTCATTAAGGATGCACTCCGTGAATCTTGGGAGTTCTACCCTACTTGACTGACTGATTGATTTATTGATTGATAATATTACGGTCTACTTACACTGATACTTGACAAAATGTTTAGGATCACACATCTCAAACTGACATATCTGCAACGAATAGGATCACACAACGAATAGGATCACACATCTCAAACTGACATATCCGCAACGAATATTACAAAGGAGCTGTATAACTTAGTGCTCTAGACCAAAACAAATTATAGTTCATACCGTCTGCGACCTTCTAAAGTTTTTCAAATGCATTTATTATAGACAAATGTCTTGCTACAATATGGTGTCGTGCTACAAGATGTTGCTGTCTGGGCTCCTGACTTGTACATAGTCATGTTCCTGTTCCCTGCTACAGCCTAGCTGCAGTAGAAAACCACCCACCAATTCTGTTTCTTCTTGATCTGACTTTAAGTCTGATACCTATGTAGTGTTTCCTTTCCGTTCTTTGAAGTGAAAATAAAAAAATCACCTTCCTTCCAAGCATCTTTGAACATATATTCTTCTGGGAAGGGGGGAGGGATACACCTATCCAGCAACACCCTTCCCTTGTTCGGTCGCTTTACTATACCTTGCTTGCTTGTTCCCTCAAATATTTTACAGATTCTTGTCTCCGCCCAGAAGGAAAAAATCCCTTTGCAGTTTTAAAGTTGGAATTGAAGGATCTGGTGCACATTTTGGGTGGAATTTTTGGAAATTTCACAATAAAAAGACATTTTTATACGCAGCGGGGGGGGGGGGGGGGTGGAAGGAGGCAACTGTCCACCCCTGATGAGTACGGTAAACATGGTAAAGCCATGAACTGTTGAAATATTCTTTCATTCAGTGTCAGTCTGTGAAAATTGTAAATGCAATGATAATGGTAATGTTTGCTATAAATGGAATATGGATGTGTAATACGCAGGATACCTGGAAGGATGATTGTCATTATGCAAATTTCATATAGTAAGTATAAAATGTAAGACTATTTTGAAGTGTGGTATTAACACATTATCGTGAATCGGCTGTTATCTAGACTACAGTGAGGGTTGGATGTATAAACTAATAACATTTCTCTGACTGATATTATGCTTGGTTGAAAGATACCATAAACTGTCATTTTATACCAGTGATTTCTTCTACTGAGTTTTTAATACAACGTACATGTAATATCTCCTATTGAAACCGCTGACTATACCATGGGTTAAGTTACTCATGAATTCGTATCCGAACATCACAGAATATGGGCTGGAAATGAAGGCTAAACATATGTTATACTTAATATGTATTAAATAGTGGTAGTATTACAGGCCAATTGATTTTGAAAATAATTGGCTTTAGCTTCTAACTAATAGCTATGTTTCTAATTATCAAAGGAATAACAACTGCTCACATAGTCATCCAAAATAGATCGATAAACACATAACACATTATTGATGTTTACTTATATGCTATTCATGTTATATTACCAATGAGTACAGCAGTAAAAAAAAAATATTTATTAAAAAGAAAACATGTAGTGGCCTTCTACTAACAAGGAAAAAGCATTACTCAATAATTAATGAAGTTTTGGTAATATCTACTGGACATTTCAGGTACGTTCCATAGCTGGAACCTAAAAAAACAGGCAAAAACCTCGAAAAAAATACCTTGACCTTAGTTGGAAAAGGGGCTGGAAACATAGGCTAGGGGGACATGTGACCTTGGAAACATCATTTTTCCATATGTAGAGATATAGATGAAGAGAATGATGTGATGTTTGGCAGAAAATATATTATTGGTAGTGCATATAAAAAGATAATAAAACTTGAAATCGATTTTTGAAAATATTTGAAACAGGAAATCTCCACATTTAATGATATGCAAATTTTATGGCCTAATTTGCATATGAGAATGATAATATAAATGGCTAAAATTTTGCATGTTGATTGCTAATGAAATGAAAACTATATGATAGAAAATTCTACCAAATTGAGCCTATTTTGGTTGAGATAGAGCCCATTTAAAATCCTTAAAAATGGCATACCTCAAGAAAAGGGTCAAAATTTGAAAAACGTGGATTTTGACATTGATTTAAAGAATGGCTTAAAAACATAGTGCATTTGAATTTATTCCTGGAAACATTCGTTTTTCTGACACTAAAGAAACTAACGAACAAAATGATACCCAAGACGGAGGGTCAGAGGGGCAGTGGCGTAACAGCCGGGGGGGCAGGGGGGGCAGAGTGCCCCCCTGAAGGATTTCAGCGGGAAAATCCACCAAACCACCGGGAAAAAATGAAAGGGAGGGAAAGGAAGAAAAAGGAAGGGAGAAAGGGAAAGGAAGAAGAAGAAAGGAAAAGAAAGAAGAAGAAAGGAAAAGAAAGAAGGAGAAAGGGAAAGAAAGAAGGAGAAAGGGAAAGGAAGAAGGAGAACGGTAAAGAAAAAAGGAAAAGGGGTAGAAAGAAGAAGAGAGAGAGAGAGAGGGAAAAGAGGGAAAGGGGGAAAAGGAAAAAAACAAAGGGAAACAAAAGAAATGAGGGAAAATTTAGTACCAAAACCCCGGAGATTCCCGATGCTCCACTCCCTGGACCCCCGCAGTGGCTTTTCCCGTAGACCCCCATCAGGGGCCCTCAGCCAGAACCCTGGGCCCCGCCCGCTAAGGGCTTCGCAACAAGCAACTCGCGGTGCAGGCTCACCTCCGTATATTTTATTTCTAGACTTAGATACCGGGAAATTTTCGGCTCGGCCCCCCCCCCCCCCCCGATAACAGGCAGAGAATGTAAGAGGCCGGGAGCAGTCAACGAACAATTCAAAGAAACGTCAGAGCTTCCGCGCTTCGCGCGGGAAGGGAAAATCACCATCTCTGCACCCTCCCCCTAGCATGCCTAGGGAGCGCGCTTTGCACTACCATCATCCTAAAATGAAATCCTAGCTACACCAGACTTAATTACCGGGAAATTTTTGGCTATTCGTATGCCCCCTCCCCCCCCCCCCCCCCCCCCCCCCCGATAACAGGCAGAAAGCGTAAGAAGAGCGGGAACTGACAGCGAAAAAACGTCGGAGCTTCCTGCACACTCCCCCTGGGGAGCACTACCATCTCCCTAAAATGAAATCCTAGTTAGGTCGCAGAAGATTACCCGTTATTTAATTACCGACAACTAACAATTCAAAGAAACGTCGGAGCTTCCGCGCTTCGCGCGGGAGGGGGGAACCCCTCCCTGCACCCTCCCCTCTAGGGAGCACTACATTGGCGTAAATTCCGGGAGTTGGGGATCTATCACCCCCACTTGGGGAAGAGGGGGGATGGTGTGTACAAATTTTCCCCCATTCAGACACACTTTTTAAGGAAGAAAATATATTTTAATTAATCAGTTAGTAAAAATTCTGAATATCTATCATAAACAACCATCATATTTTAGAATTTCTATTTGAAAATGCTACTGAAAACAAAAAAGCGCTTATTTTCGGCTCGCTCGCTTCGCTCGCTCGTCAAAATCTTAGGATTTTCATCCGAAAATGCGATTAAAATCGAGAAAAGTGCTTATTTTTGGCTCGCTCGCTTCGCTCTTTCATCATATTTTAGAATTCTTATTCGAAAATGCGATTCAAAACCGGAAAAGTGGTTATTTTTCTGCTCGCTCGCTCGTAAAATAGATATCAAAATGTGTGTGAGAGGGAAAAAAATCGTTTAAAAAGTTTTTCATCCCCTACTCCTCAAATTGGATTTACACCGGTGGAGCACTACCGTCCTCCTAAAATGCAGTCGTAGCTACGCCACAGGTTCTAGACATAGACTAGTTACCGGGAAATTTTGGGCTCTGCCCCCCCCCCCCCCCCCTGATAACAGGTACCACACCAAAATGTGTGTGAGAGGGAAAAAAATCGTTTAAAAAGTTTTTCATCCCCTACTCCTCAAATTGGATTTACACCGGTGGAGCACTACCGTCCTCCTAAAATGCAGTCGTAGCTACGCCACAGGTTCTAGACATAGACTAGTTACCGGGAAATTTTGGGCTGTGCCCCCCCCCCCCCCCTGATAACAGGTACCTGTTACGCCCCTGCAGAGGGGGGGGGGTGCACGGTAGCCCCCTCTGGCCCACGGACTAACGGATTTAGTTTTTCTTTTTTGTTGTTGTTACGTGCATTTTTTTCTTG
Organism: Echinometra lucunter; assembly: GCA_029962745.1. Taxonomy (NCBI): domain Eukaryota; kingdom Metazoa; phylum Echinodermata; class Echinoidea; order Camarodonta; family Echinometridae; genus Echinometra; species Echinometra lucunter. The sequence continues at coordinate 11,477 of JAPZVO010000178.1, read as the reverse complement.
TCATACATCATTGTGATAATGCTCTTACATCTGCCTTAAACTCAGTTCACAGTGACAGAATTATATTTCCTCCGAAATCTCTCTGTTCAAAATCGTTTGCTGAGAAATTACAATTTTGAAATGACTATGTAAGATACATACAAATGAATAACAGATAAAACGAGAAACAATATATAATTCTACAAATCATAAACATGCATGTCTTTTTTTTCTCTCTCAGTTGTTTATCAAAACTGTATGTATCCTTCGTTTTATATTATTTCAGAAGTGCAGCTAGAAGGACGGAAAATGAAAGAAACTACAAAGGTGTATGACATTATGTTCGACTACGAACCTGCTTATTTCATACTGAAACGACCTTCTTAACAAACTGGCCCCTATTATATCTTTAAGAATATGGAATGGAAAAGGGAGATATTTTTGGGTATTTGAGGAAAGGGGTGAAAATCTGCAGACATTCATGGCACTGCTATGTGATGGGGCTTTTTGATTGAAATTTTAAGCATGTGTTTACATATTATTTGTATGAGATTTGCATTTATTTATTCATGATTTTAGTGATAAATAATACCTGATTTTGTAAAAAGCGGAAAATCACAGCTTGAGACCACCTGCCCAAAAGAATAGAAATTCCTCAGTTTTAATGATATTTTTGTGCGGCAGATGGATTCTTTTAGTCCATGTATTTGCATTCATTTGTTTGTATAGTAACTATTTCGTGACATGCTTTGTTGAATTTGTTAACCAGTAGACTTGGCAAATATGTGTTTTTGTTTTTTTTTCCTAAATCGGATCAGTTGGTCAAAGGGAAAGAAAATATACCAGATTTATTTACTAGTCTAAGGAGAAAAAGACCACAGATTACAAGATATAATCTGGTTATTTTATGTACATACTAAGAGAATGGGATGGAGTACATGTGTACATGAGTTGACTGTATTTTGAATATATTCATTGAGTTTACTTTTTAAAAAAAAATGAATATTGCATTCGCACATTTGGTCAAAGGGCACCTGATTTAGACATTTGGTCAAAACGGGAAATGCGTTTTTTCAGATATATGCACTTAGCCCAAGAAAGAACGTATTTCTGAGATGTGGGCATTGACCTGAAGAAGTTATTAATTTATTAGATTTTGGTGTAGGGTCAGATGGGAAATGAATGTGCCGGAAGTTGCTATCTTAGTATTAGGAATAAAGGAGAAAGAAATTTACCAGAATTTGGTCTGAGGTGAGAGGGGAAATAAATGTAACAGTTTTTGGTCTGAGGTCAAAGGGGAAAGAAATTTACTGGATTTTAGTAGTGAAAATTTACTGGATTTTAGTAGTGGGAATTTACTGGATGTTGGTATTAGGTTAACAGCAAAGAAATTTACAGAATTTTGGTAGTTGGTGAAAGCGGAAATAAATTTAACAGATTTTGGCCTGAGGTCTAGAGGGGAAACATATTTACTGGTTCTCATCAAATGTTAGTGGCGAATGAAATACATACATCTGTATTTTTTTTTTTTTTTTTTTTTTTTTTGGATATATGCATATACTTGTAGAAAGATATCTGCATTTATTTGATTATTTGTAGCCATATGTTTGCTTTTATATATTTTAATAGGTCAAAGGGGAAATAAATTTACTGGATTTTGGTTATGGGCAGAGCCTGAATAAATATACCGGATTTAAACGGGAAAGAAATTTACCGGATGTTGGTACGGGGTCAAAGTGGAAATAAATTTACCGGATTTCGGTCTGTGGTCAAATCGGAAATATATTTACTAGATTTTGGTATTGTGCTAAAAGGGAAAGAAATTTACTGGATTTTGCTACGGGGTCAAAGTGGAAATAAATTTACCGGATTTCGGTCAGGGGTCAAAGGGGAAATAAAATTACCGGATTTTGGTCTAAGGTCAAAGTGGAAATAAATTTACCAGATTTTGGTAGTGGGTCAAAGTGGAAATATATTTACCAGATTTTGGTCTAAGATCAAAGTGGAAATAAATTTACCAGATTTTGGTAGTGGGTCAAAGTGGAAATATATTTACCGGATTTGGTCTAAGGTCAAAGTGAAAATAAATTTACCAGATTTCGGTCTGAGGTCAAAGTGGAAATATATTTACCAGATTTTGTATTAGGCTAAAGGGGAAAGAAATTTACCGTATTTAGGCTTGAGGTCAAAGCGGAAATATATTTACCAGATTTCGGTCTGAGGTCAAACGGGAAATATATTTACTAGATTTTGGTATTGGGCTAAAAGGGAAAGAAATTTACTGGATTTTGCTACGGGGTCAAAGTGGAAATAAATTTACCGGATTTCGGTCAGGGGTCAAATGGGAAATAAAATTACCGGATTTTGGTCTAAGGTCAAAGTGGAAATATATTTACCAGATTTTGGTAGTGGGTCAAAGTGGAAATATATTTACCAGATTTTGGTCTAAGGTCAAAGTGGAAATAAATTTACCAGATTTCGGTCTGAGGTCAAAGTGGAAATATATTTACCGGATTTGGTCTAAGGTCAAAGTGGAAATAAATTTACCAGATTTCGGTCTGAGGTCAAAGTGGAAATATATTTACCAGATTTTGTATTGGGCTAAAGGGGAAAGAAATTTACCGTATTTACGCTTGAGGTCAAACCGGAAATATATTTACCAAATTTTGGTATTGGGCTAAAAGGGAAAGAAATTTACTGGATTTTGCTACGGGGTCAAAGTGGAAATAAATTTACCGGATTTCGGTCAGGGGTCAAAGGGGAACTAAAATTACCGGATTTTGGTCTAAGGTCAAAGTGGAAATAAATTTACCAGATTTTGGTAGTGGGTCAAAGTGGAAATATATTTACCGGATTTGGTCTAAGGTCAAAGTGGAAATAAATTTACCGGATTTGGTCTAAGGTCAAAGTGGAAATGAATTTACCAGATTTCGGTCTGAGGTCAAAGTGGAAATATATTTACCAGATTTTGTATGGGGCTAAAGGGGAAAGAAATTTACCGGATTTTGGTGTGGGGTCAAAGTGGAAATAAATTTACCGAATTTCGGTCTGAGGTCAAGGCGGAAATATGTTTACCAGATTTCAGTATTGAGCTAAAGGGGAAGGAAATTTACCGGATTTTAGTGTGGGGTCAAAGCCGAAATGAATTTACCAGATTTTGGTCTAAAGGTCAAAGCGGAAATATATTTACCAGATTTTGGTATTGGGCTAAAGGTGAAAGAATTTTACCGAATTTTGGTATGGGGTCAAAGCGGAAATTTACCGAATTTTAGTAGTAGGTCAAAGCGGAAATAAATTTACCGGATTTTGGTCTGAGGTCTAAAGGGGAAATATATTTACTAGTTTAGATCAGATGTTAGTGGAGAATGGAATAAATACATGTATTTATGAAATTGTGTATTCTGATTTTTGTATGTATCAATATATTTGTAGACAGATATCTGTATTTATTTGAATGTATGTAGCCATCGACTTTTGTACGTAATTAAATTTTGAATTTTCTCAGTGATTGTTTGATTTGTCCATTCTATTAGATTGTGCCTGCTATAGTACTTCTGCATAACAAATGATATAAACAGAAAGAGAGAGAGAGAGAGGGGGGGTAGAGAGGAAAGAGAACGGGCAGGGCAGAGAGAGTGGACACGTGAACTGATGAAAAAACGGCAATTTAGGCAAAAGTTTTTTGACATACATCAAGTTTGAGGGGGGAAAGTTGTCAGAAAGACTTGCTCTTTCAAATTTTCAACGTTGTAGGTACAAATAAGAATTTACCAGCAAACGAGCATGATATCACTGCATTTTATCTGGAATTATTGATATTCTTGGCTCTCTTTTCCAAATCCTTCCAAAAATCTGATTTCTTTTGAAATAATTTATTGTTGATGGATATAGTTTTCATATTACTGAAATAACTCATTATAACTTGTTTTCCTGCTTTTGACAGAGAGGCAAGTTTAAATTTTTGGATACGTGTGACATGAATATAAGTTGGATTATATAGAATCATTGTAAAGCATGAGACACATTATGATACTTTTGTCAGGTTTGTTCAGAATGGTATAGGATGTTCCTTTTCTTCTCCAGTAATTGAAGTCTCTAAGTCTTTGAATAATAGCACGGCATGTGGTTTTGATAATTTAAGTAGTACAGTTCTTACAAAAATTATTCATTCCATTGTTAAACCATTAGTTCACATTTTTAATATTTCATTATCTACTGGAACATTCCCAGATGAATTTAAGATTGCAAAAATTACCCCAGTGTATAAAAAAAGGTGAAATTCACTTATTTCAAATTTATAGACCAATATCAATCTTGCCTAGCCTTTCCAAACTGCTTGAAAAAATATAGTCGTGTTTATTCTTTTCTTTTAAAAAATGATATTCTTACAGATAGTCAGTATGGTTTTAGGCATAACCACTCAAATTCACATGCTGTTATTGACCTACAAAGTAAAGTTATTTCTGCAGTGTTAAATAATAAATTTGGTATTGGTATATTCATGGACCTTTCAAAAGCCTTTGATATTGTTGATCACAAAATACTCCTTTTTAAATTAAATTACTATGGTATTCGTGGGCCTCCATTACAATGGTTTGAAAGTTATTTATCTCATAGACTTCAATATACTGTTTATGATTGTCTCTCATCAGACTATTCCGTAGTGACCAATGGAGTACCACAAGGATCCATATTAGGGCCGTTGTTGTTTTTAATATACATTAATGATACAGTATATTCCTCATATAAGTTTGAATATATCATGTATGCTGATGACACCACATTATTTTATACTCAGCCTGTAGTGGCAGACCTCGAACAAAATGTTAATAATGAATTATCCCATGTTTCAAACTGGCTTAAGCCAGTAGATTACTTGTTAATTTAAGCAAAACCCATTTCATACTTTTCCATAGCAAGGCTTTTGACATACTTCCAACACATCTTGCAATAAAATTTGATTCAGCATATATTGATAAGGTAGATGTTGTAAATTTTCTAGGAGTTTATATCGACAGTACTCTACGTTGAATTGTACACATTGACAATATTGTATCAAAAGTTTCTAAATGTTTAGGTATTATGTACAGATTAAAATATTATCTTCCATTATCTATATTATTTTCTCTGTACAATGCCCTAATACTACCATATCTTTCTTATTGCATCACTGTGTGGGGAAATAGTAGTAAAATGAAATTAGACACTTTATACAAGTTACAAAAGAAATGTGTACGTATTTGCACAGCGAGTCATTATCTTTGTCATACAGCTCCTCTATTTTACAAGTTAAAAACATTGACTGCATTTGATCTTTATAAGTATCACATTGCGTTAATTGCATTTTTGTACTTTAAAGGACTCCTTCCAAATACTACATCACTATATTTCTGTGTCAATAGTCAAATACATGATCATAATACTCGTAGTTCAGATATGATGCATTTGTGGAAAGTTCAAAGTACCTTATCTCAAAAGTCAGTTCGTTATAATTTACCTGTTATATGGAATTCCCTCCCAAGTAGTATTATTCAATGCAAAATATTTTTTCAGTTTAAGAGGGCTTTAAAGAATTACTTTTTATCCAGCCATGTGTAGAACAAATACTTTATCATCTTACTTCATAATCATTATCAATACAGTATACATGTACATGTAGTACATAGGCCTCTGGTTCCTCTAATGTGTGTTCCAGGTGTAGGTGTGTGTGTGAGTGTGTGTGTGTGTGTGTGTGTGTGTGTGTGTGGGTGTGTGTGTGGGTGTGTGCGTGTGTGTGGGCGTGTGTGTGTGTGTGTGTATGTGTATTTGGGTGTGGTTTTTTGTTCGTAAGGAAAGGGGATGGGATGGGGTATGACATATCTGCAATTTTATGTGCCTGAATTATACTATTTTATTTATTTGAGGGAACTTACAATCACAAAGCCTTAATAGGCCTTTCCTAAGTTCTCCCTCTTTCATTTCTTTGTAATATTATTAGGTGTATAATGTTTGTGATATATTATATGTTTGTACTCGTTTTGTTTTTATGGAAATGAAACGAAACGAAACGAAACGAAACGAAATAATTATTACCATTGTCATTATCATCATCATCTCATTATCATGATCAATTACTTTATCTTTTTAGTATTGTTATTATCAATGATATCAATCGTATTATTGTCATCATCATCGTCATAATCATTATCACTTTGTTACTTTAAGAAATTGATATTCTTAAGGGATTAAGTTATCATATCAATTCAGAGACTTCGTCCACAATTGTTTCTATACAGTGTGTATCATTGAAAACGTTACACTTTTGACACAATTACAAAAATTATATTTCACAATATTTCGAAGATTTTTTCATGTTGATAGATGCACAGGGGGCTCATCTATCAAGTGCCACTCACAAAACAAATTTTAATTCACATTTGGCCGAACACTGACTGTTTTTATTCAGGGTGTGAAAAAAAGCTTGCGACAAAATGAAAGAAGAGGGGCAATTGAACCAGCCGTCTAAATAAGTACTCCCATTCAAAGAAATTGTTCATTGCCACAGAGTTGCCCGACTGCCTGACAGGTTAACTGACTGGTCGATTGTTTGGGCATTTTATTTGTCAATAATTTGATCAATCAGTTGAAAAAATTGATATAAATGTATTTCAAAATATTTCGAAGAGTTTTTCATGTTGATAGATGCCAAATGGGCTCATCTATCAGGTGTCACTCACGAAACAAATTTTAATTCATGCTTGACCAAACACTGACTGGTTTTGTTCAGAGTCTGAAAAATAACTTGCGCCAAATCGAAAGAAGAAGGAGAAATAAACCAGCAGTCTAATAAGTGCTCCCATTCAAAGAAACTGCTCTTTGCCACAGAGTTGCCCGACTACCTGACAGGTTGACTGACTGATCGACTGTTTGGGCATTTTATTTGTCAATAATTTGACCAATCAATTATTTATCGGCTGTTGATTAAATGATTACCCTATTCGCTGGTTGATATTGATTGGCTGAATATTTGGATGACTGACTGATGCATTGACTGATTAATCTATCAGTTGCGCCTAATTATAGAAGAGAAGGTCTATCAAAAATGCAGTCCCGCCGAATAAGCATTAATTATGATAAAGTTTTGATAGTCTAGGAAGCTTCAATCAAATTTCTATCATGATTTTAGTGATTTCAGTGCTCAATGCATGGGTGAGAATTAATGTGCAAAATTACATCAAGATTTTTAAAGCACACATTTCACAACTCACAGACACATCAAATCTACATGCCAGTCATTCAGTCAAGAATAAAAGTACCAAATTAATAACTCTTCCAGATCCACTGATCTGTCAATGCATCAGTCAGTTATTCAACCATTTAGCCAACCAATCAGTCAGTCAGTCAACCAGTCAATCAATAAGGTAATCATTTAATCAACAGCCCCTCAATAAATTCACTGATCAAATTATTGAAAAATAAAATGCCCAAACAATCGATCAGTCAGTTAACCTGTTAGGCAGTCGGGCAACTCTGCGGTAAAGAACAATTTCTTTGAATGGGAGTACTTATTCAGACTGCTGATTTAATTGTCCCTCTTCTTTCAATTTGGCGCAAGTCATTTCTCACACTCTGAACAAAAACAGTCAGTGTTCGCCCGAGCGTGAATCAAAATTTGTTTCCTGAGTGGCACTTGATAGATAAGCCCACTGGGCATCTAGTAACATGAAAACTCTTCGAAATATTTTGAAATGTAATTTTTATAATTAAGCATTACGTTTTTATTGATACACCCTGTATAATAACTTTTTGTGTTCTGATTTTCATCTTTAACAGCTGGACCCCTGCCGTTTTCAGCAACTTAAGTGCATGCTCTTCTAAAACAAGTCTCTGCAGCTTTATCATTCTTTCGCCAGTATTTGAAAATTGATTTTCCCTAATTATTGATTAATGTACCTATTAGGTTTGTAAACTATTAAGTACAATTTTACGGTTCTGTGTTCTTTGCTATAGTCTTAACCTGATGGGTATATAGTTCATTATCAGTGTTTGAGACAACTATGCTATCTAGTACTATATTCCAAGAGCATTTAGGCAAATTTGAGGGAAAGGAAAATGAGCTTAAAGACATTGGTTAACATTGTTATGATTTTTTAAAATCTTGTTTTGTTACTTGAAAATGGGATAAACATAAGGGTTATAGTGTAAAAATATCAGTCTAAAAGTTTCAAAGTTTAATATCCACAGGAAATATATTTAGATACAAAAAATGTGAACCAATGTTTGAAAAAATATACGAGGGTCGGTTGCACAGAATAGACATAAGGAGTGCGCATGCGCGTATGACTCACCTTACCGTACTGCGTGTATTGGCGTATCACGCGGCGGGAGGCACATAACGGCATTTTCAAATTCAAGCAAAGTGGTCCTCCTAGTGATTGTCTCGAGAGACGAAGGATAATAAAATCGCCGTTTACGGCTAACTTACACTTTTTCATTCCAGATTATTGTTGGTTTCAAGGTTTTTGAGTACAAATACAAGTACTCATACACATGTTTCATCTTATTTTGAGAACCTTTTAAATCAGCTACTCACAAAGTTAGCCAATGCCTTTAAAGCTAGTCTCTAGGTTTGGTAAATCTCAGAAAAGTATCATTCACTATTTCACTTCATTGCTAAATGAGATGAGAGACTGTATCATAAAACCTTTATGATGTATAGGATACTGAATAAAAACTCATTTGTGTGGGTGTATTTTACAGTCAAAATGTCAAACCTGTTGTAGAGGTAATCCGAAAATGAAATAAGGTTCGTTAGTCTGAAAATAAGTAACGAACTAACGAACCTATTTCATTTTCGGCCTAACAAACCTTCGGAATAACGAGCCTTTTTTTCGTTTTCGGATTAAGGAACCTTCGGAATAACGAACCTCTTTTCATTTTGGACTTAGGAACCTTCGGAATAACGAACCTTATTTCATTTTCGTATAAACGAACATTCGGACAAAAACGAACCTTCGGAATAACGAACTGTAACCGTCAAAGCCTACCGCTGAGTGCGTTTCACTCGTACATTTACACTAAAATTCGTTGGAATTCATGAGAGGAATGTCACACAATTTAACACAAAATAATATCTCTTTATGCAAGATGGACAATATGAGACTATACTTGATCAGTTTAATGCAGTGGTGTATCTAGGGATCATGGCACCCGGGGCAAACAATAAAGTTGCGCCCCCCGTGCCCAAACCTATCCACTTTATTGTACAATCGAGGTAACGAAGCGACCGAGCGGATATTTTTTTTTTCTTTTTTAAGCTTACTAAACACAATTTCTGGCATATTTTACCCAGGAAATTTTGTAACTGACCACTGCAATTGAGCGGTTGAGAAGTTCGAAGTTTGTACATTGATAAACGGTTTTCCATTCACTTCCTTCCTTCACTTACTCCTTGGGAGTAAAATAAAACGAAAACCCTTTAGAAATAGGCCTAATCGAGAACTTCACAAATCGACTGAAAGTTGGGATTTCTTGTAAATGGTGAATCTCTCAAAATTCTGTTTTAGGCACTTTATCCTATATCTGTGGGCGCAATATTAAGAGGGTGATAAAACTTCCATCATAGCGATGTTACATCTTTATGCATGCATTTCAAATTCTGAACCCTTTAAAAACCTGTTTAAGAACTATACAGTATACTGGCTATGGGGGAGCAAAATTACGGGATCCTAAAAGAAACTAATTATACGAGGGAGCAGAGCGACCGAGCTTTAGGAATTTTCACATTTTTAACCCTCAAAGACTGTATTTCTAGTACATTTACAATGCCGATGGGGGCACATAAATGAGAGTTGAGATTTCTTTTAACTGTTATGAACCTAATGCTCATGACAAATACATCTTTATTTTTCAGTGTGGAACACTTAAAAGAAGGTGTTTGAGAACTATATACTGGGGGCGCGAAATTTCGAGATCCTGAAAGAAAATTATTATGCGAGGGAGCAAAGCGACCGAGCTTAAGAAAATATGTTCATTTTAAACCGTCAAAACTATTTATATTACATTTACACTGTCCATGGGAGCGTATAATCCTTAAGGATTGTGTTGGGTTTTTTTTTCTCCTCCTTGTTCCTTTTTTTTTCTCTCTATCTCTCTCTTGCGTTTTGCGCCCCCTCAAAGTGCCGCCGGTGCACTTGCCCCCCCCCCCCCCTTGCACCTCCTAGATACGCCACTGGTTTAATGTCAATCCTCCTTTTGCTACCAAACTACAAACAGCTGGCTTTAATTTTGGTCACTGGCTGGCAAAACCAATAATCACTCTCAGAAAAATTATCAGGTTGGTTAAAATATGCACCGACCAACTGTTTATTTTCAAGAATTGTATGTAAAACATATGGGGAATTTTTTAAACCAACAGTTGGTAGGTGCATATTTGAAGCAACCTAATGATTTTAACCAACTTTTCTGAGAGTGTAGGGGAGGGAGGGGTTTAGAGAGCACTTTCCTTACACGAATGAAATGATAAGAAAAGGGCAGATCAACTCGTATGTCCCCGATTAACCATGGATAGTCTACAACACTTCACAAAAATTGCATATTTTGTCATATCATTTCAAGTGTCGAAGCTATATATACTCAGAGATAGAAGTTCAAAAGCGAATCATGAGCGCACTATATAGGAACATATCGTCCCCCCCCCCCTAAAAAAAAAAAACAATGAAAGAATGGCCTAATCATAACAAATTTGAAGGTTTTCTGTCCCAGCTTCATATCCAAAAATCCATACTAGCTTGAAGAGTATTATATAGGTCCATGCACTGTTTGCTTGTAAAGTGTATCACGTAATCCTTGAATTGCAGAGAAAAGGGAGAATAAATAAATACTGCCATTTGAAAAAACAGCACATTTTGAAACAACTCTGACATGTGCTCATTTGAATCTGTATTTTATGTCATACTATCCGATTATCCAATTTCTTTATTGTACGTATTCATCTCGAACAAGTTTGATGGAAATGCATGACGGTGTCATGACTTAAGGAATTTGGGTGAATTTCACATTTCACCGACTGCATAATGAGCATTTACTTCTGTCCACCCAAATTCTAGTGATATACATGATATGAGGGGGAGGGGTTGGTTAGGTTGTATTGTTGAGTTCTGGATATAAATTTGAATAAAAAGTACTGACCGTCTTCATATTTCGTCTCATCGGGCTGTCAATACCATGCGTATTTAATTTAAGATACATACTAAAATTGTGAGATGTGAATAAATAACGAATGAAACTAAATAGTTTGGGCTTCACCCATATGGTAGGGGTAAAATGAGAGAGGGGAGAGGACAGGCATGGCAGATAAGACAGGATGAGAGAAAGAGGGAGAGGGAGAGAGAGAAAGGTAACAAAACCAGCAAAAAGGGATAAGACTAAGAAGAGATGAGAGACGAAGATGGAAGAGAAATAACTAAAGGTGAAGAGGAGAAACATTATGCTTTACACAAGCCATGTACTTCAGCTTT